>CM076577.1:1486786233-1487009632 GCA_034641835.2 Pinus albicaulis | reverse complement strand
TATTACATAGGAAATAATAGACTGTTATTTTCAATTTATGGTACAGTTTGGAAAGCTATTATGCTGATTTGACTATATAAATTTTTATTTTCAACTTATGGTACAGATTGGAAAAATAACATGCTAAAAATAAAATAAGGGTGGATGTACTTAGATGCAAAGGAAGAGAAAACGAATTACTGTTGAGAGATGCAGTTTAAATGTTTAGACTGTAGAAAATAAATTAAACCCTGAGAGGGTTTGTAGTGTAATTATCCTTTGGTACAAAGAAGATAAATAGCTATCTAATATATGTTGTACAGACAAAACACGATTGAAAATGTAATAGGAGAAACAAAGGATAAATTGTAACAATAACTCATTTATAAACAACAAACATAGCATCCTCTATTAAGGGTGCTCAACTGTAGAGTATACCCTTTGTTTTCTTTACATGCTATCGTTGAGATAGGAAAATTCGAAATTGGAGCCGGGGTCGAGGAGAAACCCTCTCCTTGGATAGAATGTTCTGAATTTAAGGGGAAATCTCTTCACACACTCACGTAATGGGGGGGGGGGGGGCAGTGGGGGTCCGTTCATCAGTTTATATAAACTAAAAGACCAAAAAAAATATATAGCGGTGGAGCGCTATGGTGAAAATTAAGCACCGGAAGAAACTCTGTATAGAGAAAGTGAAACAGAAAAAAATACCAGAGATAAGCAAGTAAATCCAAAACTCTGAGTATCATTCATACAGTAAATAACCTCCACGAATTATACCATTGCCAAGAAAATCAAACTTTCACTATTCGGAAGAGTACATTCGTAAGACACAAATCCAAAATAGAGATACAATGCTTTCAACTCTGCAAACCGAGAAGGAATGTACTAAGATAAACATCATTAATAGTATAGTAAGCAAATAACCCTCTCTTCTCTTTAAAGATTTGGGAAAAACCCAAGGGATTAACCCTTCAGATACATCTTATAAAAGTCTGCAAGGTGAATGTTCACAAAGATAAGTAAACATTATAGAGCCTGATGAAATTGTTTTCTTCTAATCTCACTACGAGAGAGAAACCAAACGAAAATTTATCCAGCAATAGAAATTTGGGAAATTGGGAGAGCGGAACCAAAGATTTCAACTCCCATTGGAGAGTGCGGTACCTATGTTAACAAGAGATGGGAGAAAATAAGTCATGGCCGTGTGCTTGAGGTCTAGAACTATTTGTAACGGTGGTCACAAACCTACAGTAAACGAAAAACCAACATCGAGGGTAAGTAATGTAGTTTTGTTTAAAAAAAAAACATAAATGCGGAAAAACCAATGTAGACTGAAAATTCCAGTTAAGGTATGAACCTGAGAGCCGAGGAGACTCCCTTTCCATTGCCTGTGAATGTTAAACAAGACACGGAGGTAAGTCTCTTAGTATGAGCGACTACCATGTTTTCTTTCTATTGTGGTAGTAGAGATAGAAAAGAAAAGGTCTCCGTGAACTGCCAAACTGATTTATGAGGATACCCTTACAGCAAGCTAGCTACAGACGAAAAGGGTTAACAGAGAAATCAAAGGGGTGGTTCCGCCTTACCTGAGTAGGTACGCTTGTGGACTTCCCAACAGAGGAACGATGCAGAAATCCCACTAGCTGTATATGCTCATGAAACCCACCCTCGAGGATTAAAACGATGACACCCTCTCGTCAATCACCGAGAGACATTTTCAACATCGATCGAAGAATCATCCAACAATGAGGGCTGGAAAACCAAAGAAAGCGATTTTTAGAGAAACAAGGACGGAGTTATTCTCCGGTTTTTCGGCGACAGAGAGGCCGATCTAGAGCTCCCGCCCAAGAAAAATGTCGCATGACTCTAGATCTAAGTCGATAGTATTAGATAGACCCGTAATGAACTCGGAAAATGAAAGAAATTTATGGCGTGGCCCCTTAAACATAAATGCACAAGACAACTTTCCCAAGTGGAGTTGGACAACTCACCGCAAAGACATAACTCATGCTGTCGGGAACGTGACGGCGTAACCGAGGGATATAAATGACCGGGTTGAACGCATAGTTTAAAATCCATATAAGATGCATAAAATCTACAACTGTAGTTACAAAGCTGCTAGTGGGAAATTAATGCGAGTGATCTATGTAATATTGCGTTTTAATATATCATGGTTAATAAGTGCTGAGAATTTAAAAATTCCGGTCATAATTATTCATGCATATGTATAATGTTTGATATGGACAAAATAAAAGATTTTTTTTTTTTTACTGTTGTAATGTTTTTAGCATGTAGTCGTGACAACCCAAAAATGATCACTTGGCTCTACGCAACATATGCACAGGCTTCACGCCTATTCAAAACCGCATAACCGCAATTTCCTCTTCCGGTGCAAAATTTGTTAAATAATCCTTCAGGATTTTTATTGTACAATATGTAATTAGTTTCATATTCTGTGTTACAGTTAATAAGCTACCCAGACACAATTGTCTTGTACCTAGTTTGCATATGTATAAATAAGTGATTTTGTCATTAATATGATGCTACTTCATTATGGAGTTTATTTGGGCTTGTACAGTGGTATTATAGCATGGTTGATTTTTTCTAAACTCCATCTATATGAATTTCTGGCTAAAGGAGACGTGGAGCGTGAATGCTGTGAAGATAGTTGAATGCACCAGAAGGTTAGCCTAGTGGAGTAGTTCAGTGGGATCCCAAACCAGAAGGTTAGCCTAGTGGAGTAGTGCAGTGGGATCCCAAACTATTGACTCTTTGTAAGTTTTATATACTTTCATAATAATGAAAGATGATTGGAGAAGTTCAGCGGTATACAATTTTTTTACATATAGTTGGAAGTTAGAATATATGTTGGAGTTTTGAGTGCTTGTTGTTCTCAATCGAATGCCAATAATCTCTTGATTGTTAACTAAAATTCTTAGTTCAATGCCTCCAAGGGCCGCTTGATTTTAGAATTTTGGGAGGCTTTATTTTCATTTACTGCATCAAAATAGAGCTTACTTAAAGTAAATCTTTTGAAGGAAATTATTTGCATTTATCGCAGTAAACATGAATCATAGTAAAATTTTTGAAGGACCAGAGTTTAATCACAATAAAATTTCTGAAGGAAAATATTTACATTCACTGCAGCAAACCGGATTTTAATCTCAGTAAAATGAAGGATATATATTTTGTTGGTTTGAATTAAATTTTTATTTGAAGAGGGGTCAATTTTTTGGTGATATTTATTGCAGAAAATTGAGTTTAATCACAATAAAATGAGGGATATATATTTTTTGGTGGTTTGAATTAAATGTGTTTAATCACAGTAAAAATTAAAATGAGGGATATATTTTTTGGTGATTTGAAATACATACATATTTTTTTTAAGAGGCCATTGGTAAAATAAAATATTTGGAGACTAATAAGATTTGAACCTAGCTCTTTTCTAGGCTATTTTTGAAACTTACCATTAAACCACAAAGCCAAATTTGTTTGAAATAAGGAGAAAGGGATTTATATGGTTTTAGAGATATTCCATATATTTTGAATTTCAAATTATTTGAAGAATATTTTATTGCATAAAAATTATGACTTCAATAGTTTCCATAGTTGGTGTTGTTCTTAATGGAAAGGAAAATTATTCAGAGTGGTTTAGAAAGCTTAAAAGTGCCCTTGTTTTTAACGATTTGTGGGAAGTTTTTTTAGGCAAGAAGGATAGTGATGGAAAATAAATTTCACCAGAGCCACCCGAAAATGAGAAGTAGCGTGAAATTTGGGAGACAAAATACAACAAGGCATAGGCATTAATAACTGCATCGGTGACAGAAGAGGTAAGCTGATATATCGTTTCTTGTGGTACTACATTCGAAGCATTAAAGAAGTTGAAATAATTGTATGATTCAAACTCAGAACTCGAAATTATTTAGTTATTGTTAAAGTTGTTTACTTTGGAGATGAAGGATAATGATCCTTTGAAGAGTGCCTCTAAAATAAAAGCAATTTTTTATGATATTGAAGCCACTAGAATTAAAGTAGATTTACAACTTACAACTTTTATAAAAGTCCTTCACCCTGTCTATTCACATTATGTGGAATATCTCCAAGCTAGTGGGAAGTTAAAAGACATTACATTTGATAAAATTAGTAAACAAAAAAGCTGAGAGAGAAAAGGCCTTTGGGAAGAAAGAAGCCCCACCTAACTCTAATGTATAAACTTTGTGCCTTGCACAAAAGGATCAGAAGTATCATGCTATAACTTCTAGAGGTGATAAACGTAGTAGAGGTCGTGGTAAGAGAAATTATAGAGGTAGGGGGCAAAAAAAATTAGGGAGACAGAAAAAAATTGATAGAAAACAAAGGAATTTCAATGATAGACTACATATAAAATGTTTTAGATGTGGTAAAATTGGTCATACTACTACTAATTGTAAAATCCCTTGGGAGAAATTTAGTGAAAGGACAGAACAGTGGAATGAGAAGAAAGATGAACCACCACTAGATAAGAGAAAATCATTAGAGTCTGCACATTACATTGTTTCTCATTGTAATTTTAATATTAATGATGTTTTCAACACTGCATTTTCTTCATGGCGAGAGAGTTGGATTTTGGATTCAGGAGCCACTTGTCATATGACATTTAGGCGAGATTTTTCTGAAACTTTCAGTGATGATATTGATGTTGTCATTTACTTCGTTGAAATGTCTCAAATTAAACCAAAAGGCATTGGGTCCATTCGTTTGAAGATATCGAATCTTGCAGATTATCTTCTACAAGATGTACTTTATATTCTACAATTTCAGCGAAATTTAATTTCCCTTATCCATATTTGGTAGCAGGGGCATTCTATTCATATATTTGATGGCATCATGAAGATAATAAGAGCATGTGATCGTGCAAATTATTGTGACCGGTGTGGAAGAAGGTACACTTTTAAAGTTAAATGGTAATTCATCTACTAATTCTCGAGAAAGTTCTACTTTTTGGCGCAACAAAGTGATATCCTGTCTCCCAGCTTGTTGTAGCATGCTCTATTTGGTCACATCAATTATGTTAGCAGCAGGATTATAAAAAAACAAGGTATTAATGGTATTCTGATAGTTCCAAGAAAGATAAAACCTTGTGATGCTTGTATTTTGGGAAAACATTATAAACAACCTTTTCATAGTTTATTTTTTAGAGCTTCACGAAAATTAGGTCTTATACATTCAGATTTATGTGGAACTATGCCTGTCGCAATTGCCAATGGAAAAAAATATGTGCTGACTATTATTGATGATTACTCGAGAATGTGTTGGGTGTATTTGTTGAAGAATAAGTCACAAGTGTTTGAATTTTTTAAACATTTTCATTTGATGATTAAAAATGAAACTAAACATAATATATGCATTCTCAGAAATGATAATGGTGGTGAGTATACTTGTCATGTTTTTTAACAATATTTGAAGGACAATGGAATAAAACATCAGAATATCGTACCTTATAATCCACAATAGAATGGCGTTGCAGAACGTATGAATATAAATTTACTTAATATGGTTAGATCTATGATGTTCTTTAAGAATTTTAAGTTGATGTTTTGGGGAGAAGCAGTGCTTTGTGTATCTTATATTTGTAATCGTTGTCCTTTTTCTGTCATCAATAATAAATCTCCTTATGAAATGTGGTATAATAGTCTTTATGTTATTCAACATTTTAGAGTATTTGGTTCTCTATGCTATGCATTAATTCCCAAACATCAACGCAACAAATTGGGTTATAGGAGTTTTTATCACTCAGAAAAAAATAAAACATCATTTGACATAGTCTTAGAGGTTCATGTGTCAAAGGTATGGTCATATAACTCATTTTTCATTACTTGGTTAAGGAAAATTTAAATTTTTTCTTATTAGCCTATCGTAAGGTCCAAACCTACCCTCATTCAAGTCTGTTCATGTCACATCAGTCATTATTTCCTGACATATTTCATTTTCCAAGTTTAAAACTCCAAAAAAGTCATTTTAGCCAAGAATCCCTACTTTTGTAGCGAATTACATAGAAAAAAAACACTTTTCGCTACGAAACTGCTAATACTTTCGTAGTGAAACTGCCCAGAAATACACTAAGTACGCTATGAAAGGAGGTATTCCTATCTGTCTTTTCAAAACATCTGCTAGGTGTTAGTCAATGATTGAAAGGGTTAGGATAGATTCCATTTGAGTCAGTTAGGGTTAAATCAAGGTACAATGGTCATGGCTGAAGTCATTATTACCATTTTAAGCATGTATGAGCCATGATTATGTCATTAGTTATCATTGAACTTTAAAATCTTTCCCAATTGAGTCATTTGTCATTCTATGATCCCTCTTTGTATGTTATTGAGCTTTGGAGAGATATTTCACTAAGCCCAAGCTGTAGCTGGCATTTTCAAAGGTTTGCAGGTATCGTTGATCAAGCAAGGAAGAGAAGACATAAAGTACCATGGCTACCAAAAGGAAGACCAACAAAGGTGGCCACTATCTCAGATATGAGCCATCAGACATGAACTTGACAAATGAAGACCCAATAGCTTCAAAATTTTTCATAAGAACAGGGTGTTTACAGTTTTGTCAAAGATTGCAAGGATGCCATGTATATGTTTCTAAAGAGTTTGCCCTAAATTTCAATGGGATAGTTGTAAAAGTGGGAATGTTGAACCTCACTATAACATTAGAGACTATTGCAGCAACAAAAAAAATTCCAAGAGGAGAATAACAATGGTTCAAAGGTTTCAAATTCAACATGCATGAATGTAAAGAATTTATCAAGCCAGAACATAGTGAGGTTGGCCTTACAAATGCCATTCCAAGAAGCTACATGAAAGACGATTTCTCAAAGCTACTTCTTATCATTCAGAAGTACTTCACTTGTGAAGGGAGGTATCATAAGGTTTATTCTTACCACTTCAGGATTCTCCAACACTTTTTTGGTAATAAATCTCTTGATCTACCTTTTTATTTATATACAAGCTAGCAAAAATGGCAGATAAAGTTCAAGCTAAATCTGAAGGAAGTGAAACCTCACTCTTTCATCATGGTTTAATAAAGTGGAGGTTGGTCTTCTTTTCTATTTGTTAGTGGTTTTGAAGTGGAAGCCATCACCCCTAAAAGAACTCCTAAACCTAGATGTATAACATCACCTTCAGTGGAAGAACAAAGTGAACCAGTAATCATGGAAACAGAGCAATTGCAGAAACTTGATGCACCTACTGTTTCACCTACAAAACAAAAGCCAAATATGAGCATACCTGGAAAACAAGAGCCAACTGTGAGTAAACATGGCAAAAAAAGGATTACAGGAAGCCAAGTAGTGACTAAGCGAATTTTAGAAGACATTCTGCATGCGATTGATATTGAAGAGACTCCCATAGTCCAAGTTGAGGATATAGATTAGGGAGGAAAGAATCCCAAGAAATCTAAATCAGCAAAAACGTTAGAGTTTGAAGATGAGTATGTAGGTTTCATGTTTCAAGCTATGAATCCCATGGCAAGACATGCTAGAAAACCCTTGGAAAGAAGTAAATAAGTTTAGAAGGTCACTGAAACTATCCAACCATTACCAAACATCATTGACCTTTCATCACCTACAAAAGAAGAATCAATCATCAAGGAAAATAAATGAAAGGAGAAAATCATTGAAAAAAATGAGTTTGAGGTCCTTGAGGAGAAGTTGAAGTTAGAAAAGCATGAAACAACAATATTGAAGAAAGAGTCATGGAAACATAATGTCTAAAAAGTGCAGTTTGAGAAAATGAAAGAGATTTTGGAAGAGCAGGTTGATAGTGTGTAAAGACCTTTGATGATACACAAAAATTAATCAAATGGACTATGCCATTGAGGAAAGAGGTGAAACATGTTAGAATAATGAACCTGCACTTGAAATCTAGCAACAGAAAACTGAAGGACCAAGTTAAAGACCTCCAAGAGAAGTTAGAATTGATCCATGAGGAGCTGGAGAATAAGGGCTTAAAGATGACTGTAGTTGAGGAACCCATAGCTCAACTCATCATTAATGAAGAGGAAACACCTCAAGGCTATTAAGTTGAGTTTGATTATGTTTTAAGAGGTTAATGGAATGTTGAAAACCAATTTTCTACAGTTGGAAGGTACCTTTTAAGACATTTCTTTTTGTGGAACAAATGTGTAGTTTTCTGCAAAATCAATTACTGATAAAATGGTCCCTGGTGGAAAAAATTCACGGGATTTTTTCAATTGCAAGTCCCGCCATTGAGCTCTATGGGAATGCTTGGTGTATTTATAAATTTCTACCTCAAAATTTCTCAAAAAAGATATCACAAAAATTTCTTCTTCTTGTAAATCAATTCATTTAGCACTTGTAGTACTACGTGAACCTTGAATCGATGTATGGATATATTCATATCTCTTCCATTTCACTTTCATGTTTTACAATGATTAATAATTTATATTAGTATGATATTTTTTTTGAAATTTAGTCAAATTTCCACAATCATCGCATTTTTTACTACCAACACATTTCTTTTGGTAAAATAATTCATGGCTTTCTCTTCCACATAGAATTTGAGATATGAAATCATGGATAGTGGAAGGAGGAGGTGAATCTTTCCAAAATGTTCTAGCAAAGTTAAGGAATGTGTCATAATATAATTGAAATTCCACATGATAAAGACAACAGCAAGTGTTGCGTACGGTGATAGGTTTTACATACCATGGTTTTTGTTGCACAAAAGGACTGATTGAGACATCAATTTCATGATTCTCTTCTTTGAACTTGTTGAACAACTCTATCTGGGTGGTGTCCAAGAATTTTTTTGGATGTACTTCATATTGATTTCGTGCTATTCTTCTTCACATCACATTCCTTGCATTTGGAAAAAAAATTTCATCCAAAATTCATATATTATTTTTTTAACATTTTCTCCAAGTCTATCTTTGTATGGTTGCCTACAAATAGATCTCCAACAAGCAAGTTCATAATTTACATCTATTTGCAACCAAAATTTCTGATGTTTGTGCAAAGTTTTTCGTGAGGTTCCTAATGCTCGTGCCATAGATTTTACCAAACGATTCTCTTTAGTACTTGATGAAACCACTGTCATATGTATTGCTCTACGTGAATCTGAAACATTTTTATGTATAGATCTTCTAATTGAATTTATAGCACTATTTATATTTTGTATCACATTTTCCTTCATTTTTTTTTTTTTTAATCTTTTGTTGATTTTCGAATACGCAATAAATTCGTAGCTTCTTTTAATTTCCTTAATGTTAGGAGAGCTTTCAACAATTGGGCTTGAACTACCACATTTTCCTTTATGAAGTACGAATAAAAAATGTGATTAACATGATATCGTATAGGATGGTTAGGTTTTTTATCTCCATATGTGTGAGTGTCAACATTTTCTAACATTTCATCATCGATATTGATTTCATCTATACATATTCGAATTAATAGTACATAATAAGTTTACATATTCAATAAATAACTAAATTAATAAATATGCATAATTTCAATAATACGTGCATGTTTTCAACACACACACACACACACACATATATATACCTGGTGATTCAAATTCTTCACTTGAATTTCTTTCAACATTTTCACTTTCAATCATTGGTTCAATATCTCTTTCACTTTCTCTTTCAAAATTTTGTATCTCATTATCAGGATTATCTCTTTCTATTTACATTGCAAAATATTTTTCAAATTAGTATGTCAAATAAAAATTAAGCTTCACAATTTATACTAGGAAAAATTTAAATATTAAATTTATAATATTTACATTTACAAACCTTCTTCAACTTCTAGTTGAGGTTGATTTTTTTTGTCAATATTTGAGCGTTCTTCTCTCTGTTTTTTGCGAGATTCTCTCCCTTATTCTCTACGTTCCTCAGGGTCTCTTGTTCCATCATATTTTCTCTTGCAATTCCTTCGATTTCCCATGATAATTGAGTATGAAGTTCAAAAAATTTCCTTCAAAAATTTATACAAAAACTCAATTAAAAAAACATCACAAAAGATCTAATTTAAAAAAAAACTCATTTTAAAATTTTGTCACAAAATACGTACTTCGTGATGTATTGCATGATTTTTTTTTCATTTTGTTTTTTTACACGAAGTTATATATTCTCATTCAATTTTAAAACATTAAATTTTAATGTTTTTACATACTGTATATAGATTCCCCATGCTTCACGGATAGCTCGAGGATCGTGACTTTGTTGGGAGAGACACTATATCCATCTTTATTTGATGGATAATGCACATATGTGCAAAATTATATTTGATAGATCTAGTATTAAATTTACTTTTTTATATATAGTCTTATCTAGATGCACAGTCATATATTTACTTTTCTATATAACATACTTGTAACACTATACATATCACCACCTTTACGCAATTCACCAACACCTATTGATGGTCCTCCAAGGGAATGTGTACCACCTCCAACTTCACGAGATGAGAGGGAAGCTTCATAAAAAAATATGAATTTATAATCAATTCAAAAATACATTCATACATATTGAAGAAAGAGGCAAGGAAACATAATGTCCAAAAAGCGTAGTTTGAGAGAATGAAAGAGATTTTGGAAGAGCAGGTTGATAGTGTGCCAAAGACCTTAGATGATACACAACAATTAATCAAATGGACTATGCCAATGAGGAAAGGGGTGAAGCATGTTAGAAGAATGAACCTACACTTGAAATATAACAACATAAAACTGAAGGACCAAGTAAAAGACCTCCAAGATCAGTTAGAATTGATCCATGAGGAGCTGGAGAATAAGGGCTTAAAGATGACTGTAGTTGAGGAACCCATAGCTCAACTCATCATTAATGAAGAGGAAACACCTCAAGGCTATTAAGTTGAGTTTGATTATGTTTTAAGAGGTTAATGGCATGTTGAAAACCAATTTTCTACAACTAAAAGGTACCTTTTTGAGACAAGGTTAAAATCTAGAAATTACACAGTTTTCCACAGTTTCGTAGCGTTTCCTAGGCTTGAAGCCAAGAAAACGCTACAAAAATTTCTGTAGTTTTCTTTTTGTTTCTAAAACCTTTTTTTTCAGCTTATCGCAAAATTTCCCTTATCCATATTTGAGAGATATTCATGTTTGAAGTTTGTACCCAAGTTAGTGGGCTAAAACCCCATGGGGTTGGGGCATGGGTCATTGAAAAGTCATAATTAATATTTTATAAGCTCCTAAAATCCCTCCCATGTTCACTTGTTGAAGCCCCTCTCAACTTAAGCATTTATATAAATTGTGATATTCATTTCCTCCTTAGACAAGGGATTCGACCATCTGAAATAGGTCATCGTGGAATTTGTGCTCTAAATTTTTTTATACAAAGTTTCAGAAGCTGAAAGTTTTATGAGGCAAAGCCGTAATCCGAAGAAAGCTGCTGTAAAAATTTCAGATCAAGGTGCACAACTTTTTTGGAGATATGATCTGTGGAAGTCAGGGTTTTTGCAGGCTCCTGAAATTCATCTCAAAGAAGTGACCTTGGTAAATTTGTCATAACTCTCTCTCTGAGTATTTGATTACAATTATATAAAAATTTGGTGGATAGTGCACAGTCTGTAATATTTTCGCTATCAATTTCAGAGCCAAATGAAGAAACAGTGACATGTGGCACGCCGTACAAGTGCGCTCTACTGAAACAGTCCATAATTAGGGAATTGTGAGAGATTGGGTATAACTCTCCCTTGAAGAATCCAAATTGGGTCAGACCTGTGGCATTGGAAATATGACTCAGAGGAATACTACAAGACCAAAAATCAGATATTGAGGATCTGAAATAACATTGATACACTAGATTCAATATCGAGCTCCTAGAAGGCAAGAAAAAGCTACATCATGTGTTGGCAAGGGTTGCAAAGGACCAGAATTTCTACGGCAGAAAAGAAAAGAAAGGTGTAACAGAGGGTAGCATGACAAGAGCAGCAACCAAGGTTCATAACAGTAGCAAGAAGTTCATCCTATGAAGTCTTCAAGTGGGCAACACTGCATACAATCATTGTAAAGGTATTATTATACTAAGTCATTGTAAATACATTATTGTAAAAATTGTACTAGTGTCTATTTGCCAAGGGTTGAAGAGGCAGTGTTGCGAGGTCTAGGATCATCATTAGGTGGTTGTGTCAAAGTTGGGGTTATGGTCTAGTATATCTTCTTCTTCTACATCATTCTATATCATTGTAAAGTGGACCATTTTCCCTGGTACGAGAGTCCATTCTTATTTTCTTATTCTATAGGGTGGTAGGGTGGTGCTAGGGTGAGTTGTAGCTCAATGGGTGTTGGGGCATCTGTTCAGTTGACTAAGGAAGAATCTCGAGCATTGGAACATCCATCCAGTGGGAGCTGGAGAAGAATGCTTTTCTAGATTCTAGGAAGTTGGAGCTTTATTTTCAATTGGAGTTGAATATTAAAGAATTATTAGAAAAGCATTAGGTGGTTTTTGTCCCAGAGTGGGTTTCCACCTTAAAAAATGTGTTCATTTGTGTTCCTCTTGTTTGCTGCTATCATTGTACAAACAATGATGATAATTGAAGATTAACTAATGCTCTAATTGAAAGGAATACTGATTCACCCCCCACCCCCCCCCGCTCAGTATTTCCAACAACTTTGTCTAAGCCAAAAAAAACTTTTCTAATTAATAGATTAACTCATTAGCTCAATGTAATCTCAAGTATACGAGATTTATCGATTATAAACTACCTTCAAACTTCAAATTTCTCTCATATACCACAAATAAACCTTTCATTAAATTTTACAAATAATTTCAATTACCATAATATATTTTTTAAATTATAATGATATAATATAGATAATCGTTATAATTTAATAGGAAATAAAGAACTGTAATAATAATATTTTATTAGAAAATGTAAAAGGAAAAAATAATAAAATATTGCTCATTTAAATGTACAATTAACAAATCAAAAAAATACTTTGATTTATTACTTCAAATGAGTTATATTAACCTATTACTTCTATATTTTTTTATGAAACTATTATCATTATATTTTTTATTCAACTCATAAACTTATTTACTTCTTACTCTTTATGTATTTAGAATTTATTACATGAGAGATAGAAGATATAATAGGGGGCAATCAATTTGAGGTAAATTAAATTTGAATAATTCAAAACCAAATTTAATAATACAAATTTTGTAATTACTAATTAAAAACCACACTGGTTGGAAGCGCGTCGACGAAGTTCATTTGCATGTGATTATTACTGAAAGAATTCTATTTTGATACTCAATGGATCAAAAAAGCCAAAATTATAAAAATATTAAGATGTTCTTTATTGAAATGGCTTGGTATTCTATCATTTATCAAAACTTTTATTTTCCTTTTTGTCATCAAAACAATTTTTTTTTGTTCATTTCACCATGTATCATAGTTTGGTTTAACTAAAAATTAGAAAGCATACAACCGTTAGTTTGATGACTTGGGAAAACTCCAATATGCTTTCAACAATGTATTACAATAAAAAATAATATCATTTGGTTTCTCTTTCAAAAATATTATCAACATCTTATAAAGTGCATTGATTATGTGTTAAACTAGATTATTTATGTGTTTCATACCAATGGTTTAACGTTGCATTTAAGTGAAAAACAATAGAAGTATAACAAAAATTATTTGATTTATTTACAACAATCTATAGACATTACAAATAAATCACTATGATAAAAGGTATAATTTTACATTTAACCATAGAAATAAGGTACTATGAGACATGAACATGAAATCATTAAAGCTAGTAGTTAAATTTCAATTAATTATAAAGGATATAATTAGTTGTGGAATTTTTTTTCCTCAGATTGTAACATAAATTTGGAAAAAAAAAATCCTACATAACTACTTTACCATATATTGCAAATTTTCCTTTTCATTAACATGAAAATAAGAGGAAAAAATCCTAATGTTTGGAAGCGATCGCTGGAAATCAGGCTCTGGTGAAAACCCTAGCAGATGCCCTAAGCTCCTTGTCCCTCTACAGCCCCTGCCTCTGGATGCTGCAGGCTCTACCACCGCAGACCTGCTATAGCAGATCTTCCGATCTCTTTGACTACTCCTTCCATGGAGCAGGATGGAGGCTTGAAGGCTCCATCCTTCCGAGATTAGGTCGTCAGGACTTTCCATTCATCGGGAATCTCATTCTTCACTCGCCTTACTAACTTGTCTGCCTCCCCTCGCATCGATCAAGATCTGAGCCCCAACTCCATTCAGCAAGAACCAGCTAAAGAAGCGCCAGCTACTCAGTAGAACAACATCAAGGCAGCCTCCACGACAGCCTGCCAATATTTCGAGAATGAGAATCAAAATACCATTCCCTCTGCAGGGACAAAGTCATATTCGACTTCAACTGCTCAAGATGAAGCCAAAAATCCAAATGCATGCAACCCCAAGGCATCAAATATCCCCGAAATAGTCATTCAAGAGCCATACATCACAGTTTATAGAGACTATATGCAATAAAATGTGATAATCTGTAATTTCATGGGCATCTAGCCAACTGAGAGGGATCTCAAGGGCTGGATCCACACCAAATGGAACCCACAAGGCGGAATCGAACTACAGCTTGGATCCAAAGGATTTTTCCCTGTAGGCTTTGCGCTTCTAGAAGATAGGGATAGGATCTTTGAAGGTGGTCCATATTTTTTTAACTCAGCAGGGCTATACATGAGATACTGGAGGGAAAACTTCACACCTGAAAAGGAATATTTCATGAGGGTTCTAGTTTCGATTAGTTTATACTCTCTTTCAACATATTATTGGGCTCCATTGGTCCTCAAGGCCATAGAGGATGAACTTGGAGAATATATAAAGATGTCTGAAGGAACTAAAAATGGTCATTCTATCACCTATGCCCGCATTTGCACCTGTATCGATGTATCTGGAGCCCTCCTAGAGGCAAACAAATTGAATTTCAAAGACGATATATGGACCCAAATGGTGGACTATGAACATATACCCTTCCACTGTAGAAAATGTCATGAACATGGGCATCTCTTCAGAGATTTCCCGCAAAACAAATCCCCTTCAGAAGAGGATCAAGCAAGCAAGAAAGATGAACAAGGATTCACCAAGGCTGGAAGAAAACACGAGCAAGGCAATGAATGAACATACAGAGATATCCCCCAAAGTTCACCCAACAAAACAAGTATGACGTCCTATCCACGCTTCAAGAGGAAGAAGGCCAACACAACAAAGACAAAGAATAGACAAAAGAGCAGGAAAAGCCCTCAAACATCAAGGACACAGAAATGGACACTACAATTTCTCTTTCACAGGAGGGTAGTCTACCTCAAAATGATATAGACATGGACACCATTCAGGACACACCTATGCCTGAGGAAAGAGCGATTGAGTGAGTCTTGATGGGAATGGACCTGCAGAAAATAATAAAAAATTGGAATGAAAATGGAATAGAAGGGGTTCCAGAAGAGTACATACAAATAATTGAGGATGCCTATATCCTACAGCAAAGTCTACAGAAGTAGAGAGAACACCAAAAAAAATGGAAAAATCCAGCAGGAGGAATCAAAGCCAATCTCAAAGCCAACCATCAAATCACCAAAGGGCCGACTCAAAAAAGAGGCAGGAAGACCAATAACCAGTACCTTCAGGAGCTCGAAATCAGTCTTATCAATGAAGGAAATGTAAGGACACTCTCTCACTCTCTCCCAATACATTATAATGATTTTCACCTCATGGAATATAAGAGGACTAAATAGTCCCAGTAAGAAAAGGATCTTGAAATCCAAGATTACCTCATAAAAGCCTGAAATTATACTTCTTCAAGAAAATAAAAGAAGTTTGAATGATATGGACTCCATCCAACATTACTGCTTTAGAAAGAACTACAGCCATCTAGCCATAGTGCCATCAGGAACTACTAGAGGCCTTGCCACTTTTTGGAAGTATTCCAAATTCCACCTGTAGGAATCTCTTGCTTCCAAGCATGCTCTAACTACGGTCCTTCAAATCATAGGAACTAAAGACAAGCTTTGCATCACTAATGTCTATGCGCCCCATTCTGTCTCAGAACGAGTTGCCTAGCTCAACTGCCTCAAGAATCACCTCAGCTCCCTCTACCACCCCTTTAGTCTTATAGCCAGAGATTTCAACATGATTCTCAATCTGGGGGAAAAGCGTGGAGGCCTCCGCAGACTGGACTGTGATTCTTCTACCTTTCAAGCCATGATTTATGATTTGGGCCTCATAGACACCCCCACAAAAAATCACACTTACACTTGGAACAATAGAAGAGGGGGGGATCGCCAGATAGCCTCAAGGCTAGATCACTTTCTTCTCTCCAAGGACCTCTTCCTTTCCTCCTTGAAAAGGGTAGCTAGAATTGCCCCACAAGCTGGCTCTAACCACTGGCCTATTGTTCTAAATTTCAAGCTCTCAGAAAGACCTAAAAGCTCTCCCTTTAGGTTCGATCAATTCTGGATCACCCATCCAAAATTCTAGGACAAAATGAAGGAGTGGTGGTCTATCCCCCTCCCTTTGCAAGGCAACAAGATGTTTAATTTCCAACAAAGATTAAAGCTTATCAAAAAGGAGCTAAAAATATGGAACAAGAAAACCTTTGGAGACATAATAGTAGACAAAAATATTATTGAGCTAAAAATGCAAGCTCTCCAACAAAATATCATCCATCATGGAATGACAAAGGAAAAAAGAAGGAGGAAACGATGCTTCAAAAAAATTTGGATGATCGAGCAGCTCAAGAAGAAATGCTCTGGAGGCAAAAATCGAGAATTAGTTGGCTTAAAGATGGGGAAAATAATATGGCCTTCTTTCACAGATCCATGATCCAACACCATAAACACAACATAATTCTCAGCCTAAAAAATCAGCAAGGTCTCATTCTGAGCACCCACAATGAGATTGAAGATGAGCTCTATCAGTATTTCAGGAATATCCTTAAGGAGAACAATCATGATAATGAGGAATATATCAGGAAAATCACTAGCAACATCCCCACTATTTTAACCAGAGAACATAAATTTTTTTTTCTTAAAAATACAACAATGGGCAAAGTGGAAGCAGTTGTCCAGTCCATGCCCAATGGCAAGGCCTCGGACCCTAATGGTTTCACTATAGACTTCTACAAGGCCTACTGGCCTCTAATAAAAGATGTTTTCTATGACCTAATTGAAGAATCATGTCTAAAAAGATCCATCCTTCAATACTTCAATGCCACCTTTTTGTCCCTCATCCCACATTTGGATAAGGCAGACTCTCCAGATCAGTTTAAGCTAATAGCCCTTTGCAATGTTATCTACAAGCTCATTTATGAAGTCCTAGCCAATTGCATCAAAATTATCCTTTTTCTCCTCATCTTGCCTCATCAAACGAGCTACGTCGAAGGAGGGAAAATTATGGACAACATCATCCGCTCTCAGTAAGTTATCCATTCCCTCAAGGATCAAGGAAAATCAGGTATGCTCGTTCAACTGGACATGTCCAAAGCCTTCGACAAAATCAATTGGAATCATATCAGGCATATGATAGTAGCCTTTGGATTTAGTAAAGACAACATAAAGTGGATCATGGCTTTGGTCTTAGGGGCATTTTTCTCCATTCTCTTAAATGGCTCCCCCTCCCCCATCATAAACCCTTCCAGGGGCATCAGACAGGGGGATCCGATCTCCCCCTTCCTCTTTGTGATCATGGCTGAAGGTCTTGGACGCTCCATTTATTCTTCCTCCTCAGCTAGCATATCACTAGCCTCAACCTTTCTCCCCCTAACCCACCTAATACTCACCAGCAATTCGTGGATGACACGCTCCTAATGGGCACTCCCTCTGCCAAAGAATCCCATGCCTTTCTAGACATTATTGATGATTTTTCTATGGCCTTTGGCTCCTCTGTTAACAAACCTAAATCCAAACTCCTTTTTCTTAATACTTCCAATGCCATCCAAAGAAACATCACTCGTATTCTTGGTTTCTAGCTTAGCAGATTCCCTTTGAAATATCTGGGTGTTCCACTTACAGATAAACCTATGGAAAAAAAGACTGGGAACCCTTAATCTCTAAGCTTCAAAAAAAAATTCCAATTAGACCTTCTGCTTCCTCAACTTCGCTGGTAGACTGGTACTTGTTCGTTCTGTCCTTCAAGCCATGCCTCTGTACCAAATCTCTGCCATTGCTGCCCCCCTATCCATCTCCAACCAAATTAGAGCAATTCAAAGAGATTTCCTTTGGAAAGGCAAAGAAAACAAGGTAAAATGGGCTCTGGTAGCCTGGGACAAACTCGGCAAGCCCAAAAAAGTTGGTGGTATTGGTCTCAGGGATCTGGATCTCCTCGGAAAGGTCATGGGAGTGAAAAACTGGTGGCATTGGATTACCATTCCCACCACCCCTTGGGAAATGCTCTGGAAAGAAAAATATGCCCCTACGCAGCATCTTGATTCCCCGATCAGGCTCTCTGGCAATCTCAAGGGCTTGCCTATTTGGAACCAGGCTTGGGACAATAGATCCGTCATTCAAGACCATTGTTTCTGGGAGGTTTGTAATGGGGAAAATGCACTGTTCTAGGATGACGTGTGGGAGCAGTGTCCCAAACTCAGCACTGAAACCTTCCTCCCCATCAGGATGAAAATGGATAGGCTCAATAAAAATGTTATCAAAGACTTCTGGAAGACTACAGACAACTCAGATTGGAGGGAGTGGCTGGACCTCAGAGAGATGGCTCAGATCAACCACCACCAATCCACTACAATTTTGGAATAGGACCTTAACAAAAGACATATTCAAAGGGATGCGGAGTTGGATAAAATATGGTAGGGTTCCAATGCTACAAGGCGCTTCAACATCAAAGAGGCATTTAGTCTCCTTCTAGAGCCTAATCCCATTCCTCTGGACAACAAGTGGAAAAGGCTTTGGAACAGAAATGATTGGCTGAAAATATCTCTTTTTCTTTGGTTAGTTATGCATCAAAAAATTCTAACTTGGGATAATATTCAAAAGAAAGGCTTCATAGGTCCATCTCTTTATACATTATGCAACTCCAACCCTAAAATAGCCAATCATATTCTCAGTGAATGTAATTTTTCCTCAAATATTTGGAATTGGATCTCCCTTGTCTTCAAGTCCTCTTACTGCAATCCCTCCTCCATTCTCACCTCCCTTGATGGCTGGCGCCCTTCCTTCTCATCCCAGCCCCTCATAAATTTGGCTTGGAACCTTCTCCCTGGTATCATATGCTGGGCTCTTTGGAAAGAATAGAATTCTTGCATCTTCAAAAATAAGGCAAACAAGGAAAAACAACTTCTTCACCTCATCAAGCAAACCCTGTGTGAATCTGTCTCCATAGCAAAGCTCCCAGACCCCTCCTTCCCCTCCGATCAGGGAGGATTGCCGCATTCTTTCCCTTCTCAATATTACTCCCCCTTCCATCTCCCTCATCCTGCCACTTTTCCTGCCTCCTCTCCAACGACTGTTTGGATTCCTCCTAATCCCAAATTCATTAAGCTCAATTATGACAGTGCTTCCAAGAACAATCCAGGTATTGCGGGCTTCAGAGGGGTCTCTCACAACCACCAAGGCACAATTATTTGGATCTACTATGGGAACATTGGTTATACCACCAAGAACTCCACGGAGCTTCAGGCACTGGCTCACTGTCTTGAAATCGCCAGAAATCACAACTACTGGCCCCTTTTTGTAGAAGGAGATTCTACTGTCGCTACCCAAGATTGTCGAAAACTCCAGGAAGGGCGCAACATTCGACAAGTCTCTGAATGTTGGCGCATCAGAAAAATCCTTCTAAAGATCAAAGTAAGCATTAACAAGGACAAAGGTATCTCCTTCGTGGTGGTCTGGAGAAAGGCAAACAAGAAGGTGGATTTCCTTGCAAACACAGGTGTGGGAGACTAAAACAGACTCACTTCAATGAACGACAATTATATAAGGGAGCCAATTGTCAGAACATAATGTCTACGTATCTATAGTCAAGATCTGTAGCAGGCCATCTCGTCCTCCTCCTCGATTTCCCCTCCCAATCACCTCCATCATCATGACCACAACTCAGACCTCCCTTCTCACGATTGAGCTCTACGGTGGCTCTCCATTGATCTGCTCACTCTAGTACGATCCCACTCCTACCAATAAATCCCTGCATGATGTAGCTAGCTTCTCTGGTATGTTTACTGGCTGCCCTCCTGGGCATTCGTTCCTCCCGAATGCCTTCTTATACTCCTTCCCCCTTGCTCATATCCCACACCTTACTATTTCGACTGGGAACTCCACTACTACTTTGCCTATCTCCGGTCGGTCCACAGCATCGCCCCCCCTCATCTCCTTGCCTCCTCATCCACTCTCCGTCGTTTCCCTACCTCCATGGCCCCACGTCACCCTCACCCCCCTCCCCCTGCTTTTCGGGGTCGCTAGGGCTTCTGGGCCAACCCCTCTCGCCTGCCTGTTACCCAAGCAAATACCTCCGCAAGAAATGTGGCCCGCACCTTTGTAGATACCACAAACTTGGTTTTGCAGAGGCAAATTGTAGACATGGAGTCGGAGGCCCATATCCACTGTAGAGCTACGCCTTCAAAGGCATTTGATGCCTCTCTCTATTGGATTTCGGATCTCGGCCTAACGAGATCCCACGAGAATTTATATAGTCAAACCATCGGCCTACACTGACACACCAAGACGCTCCTGGCTATAGCATTGCAGGAGAAGCAAAACACCAGTAAGGAGCTGGAGCAGAAAAATGTCACTCTTTCTGACAAATTTTTTGCATATGTGAAGGAAGTTCATCATATGCAATTTATCGACCGCAGCTCTCCCCACCACGCCAAGCTGAAACGAATTTCAACGATGTGCCATCAACATGGTCCCAAGATTGAAGAGGAGGCTCCCTCCAAGGTTGACTTCCAGGAAGTTGGCCCCTCGTTTCGTCGCTAGATCTTCGGCCATGAGGAAGGCACACCAGATAGAGCAATTAGCGTCGATGATTACCTGAATGATGAAGTTGATGTGCAACACTCCCCTATGCCTTAATCTCTCTTCGTTCATCCCGTTTTTCTCTGTCTCTATGTTTCTCTTACTATATTCGAGGCCTAAAGGCCTTTTTTCCATAACCTCTCGGTGCCTTTGTTTCTCTATTTCTTGCAAGGTTTTTGAATTCTCCCCTTTGAAGTCTCTCCCTGTATACTCCTTCCCAGAGGGCGAGATTTTTTTTGTGCCAAAGGCTAGTCTTGATTTTCTGCCTCTTGAGGCTACGATGTAAACTATGTTTCCGTGTGAATGTGAATAGATCCACTTAATTTACAAAAAAAAAACATGAAAATAAGAGAATCCTATTTTTATGGTTTCTAGTATAAAAGTGTGTAGCAAAACAATACCATAAAAAATAAATCATTTTTTTAATTCTTGTTCACATAAATATAGTTAAGTAATAAACTTAAAGTTCTTTAGCATCATTGACAATGTTTTCTACTGTGCAGGTATTTCATTATAATGAAAATTAGATATTCTACACCAATTATAAGGATTTTAGATTCATTCATTCTGAACTTTCATTTTTAAAGTTGATTTAAAATATTAAATTATAAGGTATTTCTCTTTTCTTCAATCTAAATAGCATACAAAGGTACTAAAATGGTATAATTCTTATGCTACAGTTCTTGGAGCACACTTTTCAAGGAATATAATAACTTTGAAATACATTATTAGACTAAACTAATACAATGTTTTTTAACTTTCAAAATTAAGAAAAAATATTTATTTATCACTTAAAATCATTTTATTTAACTTTTAATATTCAATTTTAATTTAAAAAAATTAATTAATTTATATAAAATTGTGTTATCATATTTAAAAAATAATATTGTTATAAAAAATAGTTCATAAAAATATTAAAAATTAATTTTAAATAAAAAAATTATAATTTAACTAAAAAAAATTATAATTTAACTTACCCTCCTATCTTTATATAAATCATATCCAAATTATGTTTTTAATAAATAGTGGTGTATGCCTGTTCACATGTCTGGCATATGATTAGTTTATTTGAAGAACACAATATCATGTGAATAATAGTTATTAATTCAAATAACAAATAAATAAGTAAATAAAACAACTCCATTTTAATATTTATATATTCTTAAGAAATATATAAATATAAACTTGAGGAGTTGATACCTGACGACCCTAAATTCAGTCACACATAACACAACAAAGCCGATCCACTTCGCCACTTTCTAGCTCTCAGATCACCAACGTCAAGTTCACCAACGTCTCCAACAATGATCGCAATGAAGAGACTAGGCTCACGTAGGGAATACTCATATGTCACGGTCAAAAGGGAATACTCGACGTTCCTTGACCACGTGTTGACATTCACAAAAAAAATGACTTCTACTTTTCAAATTTCAGGCAAGCTTCACGATAGAGCCGTGGCTCTTTGATTTAGAAGATTCCTTCCAACAACAATCATTACTTCTATGGCTGCTTCACACAAACAATTTTAACTGGCCTCTCTTTCAACGAATCCCCTATGCAAGCGATGGCACCAAATGGCTGGGAGATTTCATAGTCCTTTGATTTCCTCTTTAACATTCCAAGTCAATCCAAATTTAAAGTAAAACTAGTAGAACAACTAAAATAGGTTTTTAACCTGCTCGAGAATTTGGAACAAAAGGAATTCATGGGATGTCTTCTAGAATGATCAATCTCCTGCGGATAATTCACTCCACACTACGGTGCTCAACACCACACTTTATCCAGCACAACAACACTCCTTCGCCACCGAGTCAAGATGCAAATTTCAACCCATGTGACAGTTTCATTAAACTTAACTAGTGTTAACTAGTTAAAGACAATTTTCTTAGTTTTTTTTATCTGGCAAGAAAAAATTAAAAATTACTGTTAATTTAGCAAAACTATTTTAGTTGCTGATTTGTTAATTAGAAGCAGTTAATCAAATTAAAAGAAGAAAATATTTTAATATGAAATATACATAAAGCTGATGGTAAAGAAATGTTTCCAAGAATATGAGGTGGTTGGTGAACAGATGGAAACAATTACCTACTCCTTTGAGGATAAAGCTGAATCCCAGAAGAGGAGTAGGGGTCCTGTGAATTTGGTAAAGGGGGAGTATTTTCTAGAGCTGGTTGGAACTAGTTTAAAATAGCTTTCAACAGCCCTTGTAAAGCCAAAATATCTGAGTGTGACTGGATTGGCCATCCAGAGGTCACAGCAGAAAAATCCACTATTAACCCGTGGTACCGTCCAGATTCTGGAGCTAGGGGGCAAGTGGAGGACATAATAGCCTCCATTAAAGGTTGGGAGGACCACAGCTTGAGAGAAATAATTTTTCCAGATAAGTATTAAGTTTGTTTGTTAAGTCAACTTTTGCAACCTTCTTCCAGTGATCAAACATGCTCTTACAAAGTGATTTTAAGGTTTCAAGGTCAAATTTTGTCATTTCAATGAGTCTTCAAAGCAAAATTTGGTCACTAGGCATTAGGTCTAGGGTTTTCTTTTACTCCTGTCAAAGTTGTCCAAATGTCGGTTCATGTCACCATTCAGCTGAGTGTACCATCATTCATAGGGTTTTCATCATCATGTCAATTTCCATTGGGTCATTTTACAGCTTGTTCATGCTTCAGTTGTGCCTTGGTAAGGTCCATTTCCCTCACCTAGGGTTTTGGAGGTAATTTCTCTTGGATGGTCAAATCGTCGGAAAAACTTGCATCCTGATGTTCAAACACCTTCCCCTATCCTTAATATACCTCATTAAACACTTCCCATCACTTAGATTCCTCAAATTCCTCATTTTCCCACAAACCCTAGTTTTTTGCCAAAACTTGGCAATTTTCTAGGCTAGGCCTGTGTTTCGCCCTTTTGGACCCCTTCCCCTCACTCAATCTCTGTGATTCCACTTTCCCCTACTTCCTAGCATCCCTCCTATTTAAAATTTCCCCAGAATTTGACCCCTTACCCCCTTAATTTAGCTTCATTTAGGCAAAATTCCTTGTTTCACACATAAGAGGTAGAATTTCACTCAAAAGCTTTTTCAGAGCAATCAAATATGAAATTTGGGAAATTGAGAGAGGTTTTTGTCCAAAACATGCCAAGGAAGATAAAACTCCTTCACTTTTTACACAGGTACCATGGTTTTAGATAAATTTCAAAAATACCGTTGCCTCAGGAGAATTGAATGCACCTCTGAAGTAACCTTGGGAAAATCAAGTTTTCTCCTAGCATGTTTGGCCAAATGACTTGCTTGATGATTTAAAAGATAACTAGACAGAAATACCTTTCCAATGAGCTATCATGAGCTCAATTTGGAGTTGAGGAAGACCTTCAAAAGTTGATTGCAACAGAGCTCTGCCTTGAGGCAGCCTCATTGTGCTCATTTTGACTAGTGTTGGGAGATTTCGTTTTTGACAGGGTAAATGGAATCCAAATTGCATAATTCCACTTGTGTTGGAAAGTAGACTCCAATAGCTTTCCTACGAGCTATCACACGTCCGATTTGGACACCGGGATATAAAACGCCTGAAAAATGCTATTGTTAGTGGCGTGCGATGAGGGAGAGCGACCACAGTACAACGACCCACATGATGCGGTCGCGGTGTGGGTTTGCGGGTGCACGACCCACACAGGCTGTTGCCCGACCCACGCGAGCTTTGTACGACCTGTGGAACAGAGTTTTTGAAATTTTGTTTGCGCGCCCAGTTTGGCTTGGAATCGACTCAAGCTACCTTCAAACAGGTTTCTATCCATTGTTTGATATTTTTCAACGCATTTGTGGCATCATGGGTGGTTTCCAATATTCAAATGGAGGTTTTAAAACCCCACAGTCATAATATCATTGTTTTCAGGGTTTGAAATGAAAATGAATGGTGGAAAGAACGTATTTGCTATCTTAAGACAGTGATATGGCCAGCCTTCCATATAACATCAAAATCAATTTGCTCTCATACCCATTATACCACTGCAACCATTGCTATTGTTATACCATATTTAAACCCTTTGAGTCACATTGCCCATGTTTGTAATGGGTCACATTACCCAATGTAAAAATATGCTCATGTCTTTGTTTCAAATGGCCCATTGAAACCTTTATGGTCATTACTCATAGACATACATATTATTATTAATGCCATGCTCTCCTTTGACTAGATGTGTTCAAAACTTTTGAAGGTTGCCTGCTCCTATTTGGTCGAAATTTCATTTGCATTCAAAACAGAGAGGGTACCTTTTTCAGTCCATTTAAAGCTGAGATTTTATCCATAATTTGATTCCTTGATAGTGCTTTGACGATGGGAATATTGGTTGAGTGGTAAACATACATCCTAATCTTGCTTTCACTGCATTCATATCAGTGTACACATTGCCAAAAAATTGATCAGAGATATGTCAGAGACAGAGTCAGAATATGATCCAGGGTCAGGCAGTGATTCGGTGGCTGAAGGTAATGTGCCACGGGGTTCCCGCAGAGAAAATAGAAGTGGTGATCATCGCAGAGAGGAGCCTACTTCTTTGGCTCGGTTGCAGGCATGTCGATTAGCTATGGATTGTTTTCGATTCTTGTCATGTTTCAGATTTTGTGAGATGGTTGTACAAACCCGACCTCATCGTGAATTAGCACGTCTGTTTGTTCTTCATATACGGGGTGATCGGGTAAACCTTGCTGGGGTTTATTTCATTGTATCACCTTTGACTATTGCTCAAGCCACTGGCATACCGAACATAGGCGAGGAATGGAGCAAGGTATGCTCGTCTTTTCTCATATCATGTTCGTTTGTTGATGCAATTCACAAGGGTGCGTATGATGAATATTCCGTATTTCATATACCGCAATATAGAGAGGATGGTTACATTTGTGCAGAAGAAGACGAGCCCAGTGCAGCAGTACAGGAGTATATATCATTTCGCTTTGATCAAAATCTTGGTGTCACATCAGTTGGCAGAGCAGGGCATCACTTGGGAGGATTTCATTTCTAGAGACTTTTTTAGAGTGCCACAACAGCCTCCCGAGGCAGTTCATGATGCAGGAGAGCCCTCACACCAGCCGGACATGCTTGAGGTTGAGCATATCATCACTCCTTTGGTTCATACATATCAGCGAGGCCACAGGGCCTTATTTGCAGCGACACGGCGGGTACTATCTCCACGTGAGGTGGAAGGGGTCCTGCCGACTTCATCGACACGGCGAGTATTATCTCCACGTGATGTGGAAAGGGTCTCGCTTTCTTCTCCAGTGCAGGTACAGGTACAAGACAAGGGCAAGAGGCCCATGCATGATGAGGGCCCATCTGGAGGCCGGGACACCGATATGACAGTCATTGATGTTGATACGGGCTCTCCTAGCTCGAAGCTGAGGGAAGTCATCCAGGAGCAAAGGGCCGAGAATGACTAGCTGAAAGACCAATTGCAGAAGGCTCAGTGGGTGATTAACTATTTGGAGCAGCGCAACAAACAGCTTGAGGATGAGCTCACATTTTATGAGGTGCGCCAAATCCGTGAGGACAGACAGTGGAATCGAAAGAGACCCGGTGACATGACACCAGCTGACAGAGATACTGTACTCACGCGTGTGAACATCCATCTGAAAAAGTTGTTGGCGAAGACCAATCGAGATAAAGACATGCTTCGCCACATGAAAGGCCATTACTGGGCTCGCATGCATGTTTGCAAAGCGAGAATGAAGATCATGAAGAGGAGGCTGCGCAAGGCACTTAGACGGCAGAAAAGGCCTAATCCACTTCGGATTTTGGCCGAGGCTTCATTGACTGGGTAGGACACATGATGGAGGACCTCCGCTCCGAATTTGGGCAAATTCGGAGAAAATTTTGTCATTTCCAAATTTTTGGTCTAAAAAACAGGTTTTGCAGCTAGGTGGGTCGCGCGCTCATGCACTCGCATTTTTTTGAGGCACTTGCTGGAGGAGATTTTTACATTTTTGGATTTTTCATGGTTAAATATGCATCCTCTGAAGTCAACTTAGCATTTTAACAAAATCTGGATGGTCAAACAGCTCAAAAACACCATGAAAACCACCTTGTTGCCACCTTTTGCACCAGCAGGAAGTACCTCTGGGAGAATGAGGTTTTGGAGGGTCAAATCAACTCCAAATTCAGAAATTCCACTTGGGTTGGAAATTAGACATCCAGGGCTTTCCAACGAGCTATCATGAGCTCAATTTGGATGCCGGGAGCTACCTCAAACTCAGCCTGGAACATGAGCGACCCACGCAGTTCAGGAGCGACCCACCTAGAAATTTTTCTGAATTTTCAGCTGCCAGCTCAGTATTTCGCCTATTATGGACCAGTTTTTCTTATGGATAGAATTTTTGGGTTTTTATGATGTAAATTCATGTTTGATATGTAACTTTGGCTTGTTTTTATTTCTTCTAGAAGATTCACTCTCAAATGAGTAAAAAATCATGTAATGGATCAGTTTCCACTCTTTTAGAGGCAAGTGGTTAGCTGCCTAGATTGTAGTTCTATGATTAGAATTGGTTGAAACTGATCCCTGAAGAGGGAATTCGACCCCTAGAGTTGGGGAAAGGTGTTAGAGTGCTCTATATATTGTAATTTCTCAATCCTTTTCAGAGGTTGGAGAGGTTGGACTCTTGGGATACTTTTGATATCATTGTACATATTTTTCATATTTTGGCTAAGGAAAGATCAGGGGTTTTGCGGCACTTGTTGGGATCCTTGTGGTGTTCTGTTTCTTGATGATGTTTCTCCTTTGTTTACTGTAAGTTTCTTCGTGTTTAATGTATGCCATCGTTTCATTATGCTTCTGAACTAAGTTGAATGAGTGATTAAGGTTGAATCCATTGTTTACAGTGCTTAGCCTTTGAATTCAGTTAGTTCTATATGTTTTTAGCTGTTTGGAGAGGATCCAAGTTCTTCTTTGCCCTCTTCAGCTCCTCGTCGGTCTAATCTATCCATAAAATCCAATTTAAAGCATCAAGATCATCACCTACCTCGCCCCAGCTTGAACTCTGCAAAGGTCTGACCTTATCCCCGGACCCAAAACTTGTTTTCCCATTACTCCAGCGAAAACCCAAAAAACCAAAAACCAAACATACCTATCTCTTTACTAGCCTAAAATCAGTTCTTATTGTAAGTCATCTCGCATCCTACTTGCTTATTATCTCGAGATTGACGGAGAGAGCCCTCTCCTGTCCTCGTTGGGCTAGCTACGAGGCCGAGCGTGGTTTGATGTAGCCTTGAGTTTTACTTCATTTCAGCCTGAGGTAGATTTGAGTGCTAACATAGTGGTGACCATACTGGGGACAATCTCAATGGTTTGCTTGTTGATGTGTTTGTTCCACGAGTCTTAGACGGAGTCTGAAGTCACGCCAGGTAGCTTTCGAAACGCTTTTGTTATGCATAAGCGGAAGTAGATAAACGCTGCTTCAGTCGATCTCCGGTAAGCTTGTGTGTTCAATACTTGATTTGTAAATCACCCCAGTGTACTTATTCGTTCTAGACCTTTTGGATGATTGAGTCTAGAAGTCGAAAGGCTGAAAATAATTGATTGTGTTCCTTGTAATTTTTGTTTTCCGAGAAGATCAATACACTCGCTTCAAGAAGAAATACTAGGGCGAATCCTGACCCTGATCCACCAACAATCTTCGAAAATCCGAATCTGATTCCAAAGACCCTTAGAAAACAAGGCAGTCAAGAGAGTTCTGAAAGAGAAAGCCAATTGAGTTTTGAGAGTTCCAGAGTGCTTACCCGATCTGCATCCTGTCCTGTCAAAATCATATATGTTGATGAAATCCCCTTTGATGCACAGTTTGAAACATCCTTGTTTGTGAATTTTTCCGAAACTGAATTGTCAAGATTAGTCCCAGATCCATTGTTTACCGAAGATTTGCAATATAGATTTGTTTCACAGTACTTGGATAGACAGCTGCAAAGTTCTATTGAGGATACTAATACTTTTGAATTTACTGAATCTGCTTCACAAGTTCTTGACCCATTTGAAATTGCATCAAGTTCACGGATTCCTACTGAACCTCCTTTTGTCCCTACCATTCCGGTTCAGCCTGAGTTTTCTGATCAGCAATCAATAGTATTTTCTCCGTTTCCATTGAATACATCTCATAGACCTACTACTCCTACTCCTCCTGTATCTCCTCGACAACAGATTGTTTTCAATCCACCAAGAGCTATGGCTGCTCGTTTTGCACCCCTTGTGTTACCCCAGCAGTTGAATGATATGCCCGCAGACTATCAGAGTAAGATCCCGACATTTGATGGCACTCCGCAGAGTCTTCCGGCACAACATCATGTAGACAATATGGCAGATTTCTTTGATCGTTTCGAGATTGATGAAGAAAATGTGACCATGAGGCTATTTGTGCAAACCTTTGGAGGAGAGGTACGGAAATGGTTCAGAGCCTTGCCACAAAGAAGCATAGATACATTGGCAGAACTTCAGAGGCAGTTTTTAGACTGATGGGAGATGAAAAAGGATCCGCTGCAGATTACTTCAGAATATACAAATCTCAAACGTAATCCTGGTGAGTCTGTTCAGGATTATATCATTAGATTCAATACAGTGTATAATGCTATTCCAGATGATTTGAGACCGT
This sequence comes from Pinus albicaulis, assembly GCA_034641835.2. NCBI lineage: Eukaryota > Viridiplantae > Streptophyta > Pinopsida > Pinales > Pinaceae > Pinus > Pinus albicaulis. The sequence continues at coordinate 1,486,980,048 of CM076577.1, read as the reverse complement.
CCAAAAAGTCTGCTCTCCTTAAATTCCCGGATGGCTTTGATCCCGAGATGGCTTATTCCCTTCGTGATAGAGATCCACCTACTTTAGAAGATATGCAGAAGGTCGCTGTTAGTGTTGAGGCAAATCTGAATGATAAAAGAGCACGGTTGAAAGCAGAGAAAAGAGTGACAATAAAGGAAGAGCCTTCTACATCTATATCAGAACAGCACTTAGCTCGTGAGTTGGAAAAGGATTTAAGAAGAATAAATCTTGACAAAGCAGAAACACAGTTTCGAAATCCAAATTTCCGTGGCCAGCAGCAGCCACAATTCAGAATTAAGCAGCGTGAACAAAGAGCTCAAGAGCCAGCAGCCCAACAGCAAGTTAAGACTCCTCTTTTGCAGAATTTTTGTGAGTCATGATTCCGATATGATAGATGATAGAAATGTCATGTTTGGGTTTCAAGAATCATCTAAAGTTTCTTTTCTCATGATTGATGGATGCAATGAAGAACATGATAATCTGACTGTCATATCATATGAAGATGACCTACAGTACATTCATACTATAGAAGATCAAAACATTCAGGATTTCCATTCAGTTTCTTCTTCATATGTTTCATGTGTTGAAATTTTTTCTCAAGAGGAGAGCTGCTCATCTACCTGTTCAGAATTTTTTCAAGCCCAGGAACATATTATTATTGAAGTACATGATGAAGACAGATCAGAATCAGAAGAGAAAGACACCTTGTTTCTTCAGCAGGAGGTAAATCTTCATGTTTTTCAGGATCCAATGGCAGATTTGTTACAGTCAGCAGTGAAAGTGATTATTGAAGTGTTCAGTGATGAAGGAGATCATGGTCAGCTATGTTTTTGGATGCCCAATTATCAGTTTGTATTGTTGACCAGGAGATCTGATCGGGAGAATCAGTCAAGAGGGCATCTACTGGTTTGGTTACATTGGAAATCCCACTATACGTGATTGTACATATTTCATTAGTATGCAGGTGTTTGTCATCATGATTCCAAATCTTGATGGACTGCTGCCTTTTTTCCAAAAGCTTGGTAAAGTTTTGTTTTAAGTCAGTCATGAGTCATTTGTGTTTGGTCTGTTGAGTCAGTTTTTTCAAGTTATTTCAGTTTGCCATCGAGTCGGTTTGAGTCAAGTTTCAGTCAGTTTTCAGTCAAGTTTTCATTCAATAAATGTGTCAAAGGTTTTGTGTTATCTGTTCAGAATAATGATTCCATAGCCCAATGGATGGAGGCACTGTCTGCTCTCCCAAAGATCTGTCGTTCTTGGCACCTCCAAGGAGCTACCATCCCCATTGGAGCCAATGTTAGAGTCAGCTTTTTCAGCCTTCCTCCAGTGATCAAACATGCTCTTTCAAAGTGATTTTAAGGTGTCAAGGTCAAATTTTTTCATTTCAATGAGTCTTCAAGCAAAATTTGGTCACTAGGCATTAGGTCTAGGGTTTGCTTTCACTTCTTCCAAAGTTGTCCAAATGTCAGTACATGTCACCATTCAGCTGAGTGTACCATCATTCATAGGGTTTTCATCATCATTTCAAGTTCCATTGATTCATTTCACAGCTTGTTCATGCTTCAGTTGTGCCTTGGTAAGGTCCATTTCCCTCTCCTAGGGTTTTGGAGGTAATTTCTCTTGGATGGTCAAATCATCGGAAAACTTGTATCTTGATGTTCATACACCTTCCCCTATCATTAATTCACCTAATTAAACACTTCCCATCACTGAGATCCCCCAAATTCCTCATTTTTGCACAAACCCTAGTTTCTTGCCAAAACTTGGCAATTTTCTAGGCTAGGCCTGTGTTTCGCCCTTTTGGACCCCTTCCCCTCACTCAATCTCTGTGATTCCACTTTCCCCTACTTCCTAAAATCCCTCCCTACTTCCCAAAATTTCCCCAAGAATTTAGAAGCCCCTTACCCCCTTCGTTTCGCTTCATTTCGACAAAATTCCTTGTTTCACACATCGGGGTAAGTTTCACTCAAAAGATGTTTCAGAGCAATCAAAGATGAATTTTGGAACACTGAGAGAGGTGTTTTTCCACAACATCCCAAGGAAGAAAAACCTCCTTCAATTTTTACACAGGTATCATGGTTTTATAGAAATGTCAAAAATATCGTTGCCTCAGGAGAATTGAATGCACCTCTGAAGTGACCTTGGGAAAATCAAGTTTTCTCCTAGCATGTTTGGCCAACTGACTTTCTTGATGAGTCAAATGATAACTAGACAGAAATACCTTTCCAATGAGCTATCATGAGCTCAATTTGGAGTTGAGGAAGACCTTCAAAAGTTGATTGCAACAGCGCTCTGCCTTGAGGCAGCCTCATTCTGCTCATTTTGACTAGTGTTGGGAGATTTGATTTTTGACAGGGTAAATGGAATCCAAATTGCATAATTCCACTTGTGTTGGAAAGTAGACTCCAATAGATTTCCAACGAGCCATCACACGCCCGATTTGGACACCGGGAAGGCCTCGAAAAGCTTCTCGAAAAATGCACTATGTGGCAAGAGGGTGAGCGACCCACGTTGAGGGAGAGCGACCCACCTGGGCTGCGCGACCCACGCAGAGTCAGTTCAGCAGTGTAGGTTTGCAGGTGCGCGACCCACCTGGGCTGCGCGACCCACGCAGAGCCTGCGTGACCCACGCAGACACAGGGTTTTGAAATTTAGTTTGCGCGCCCAGTTTGGCTTGGAATCGACTCAAGCTACCTTCAAACAGGTTTCTATCCATTGTTTGATGTTTTTCAACGCATTTGTGGCATCATGGGTGGTTTCCAATATTCAAATGGAGGTTTTAAAACCCCACAGTCATAATATCATTGTTTTCAGGGTTTGAAATGAAAATGAATGGTGGAAAGAACGTATTTGCTATCTTAAGACAGTGATATGGCCAGCCTTCCATATAACATCAAAATCAATTTGCTCTCATACCCATTATACCACTGCAACCATTGCTATTGTTATACCATATTTAAACCCTTTGAGTCACATTGCCCATGTTTGTAATGGGTCACATTGCCCAATGTAAAAATATGCTCATGTCTTTGTTTCGAATGGCCCATTGAAACCTTTATGGTCATTACTCATAGACAGACATATTATTATTAATGCCATGCTCTCCTTTGACTAGATGTGTTCAAACTTTTGAAGGTTGCTTGCTCCTATTTGGTCGAAATTTCATTTGCATTCAAAACAGAGAGGATACCTTTTTCAGTCCATTTAAAGCTGAGATTTTATCCATAATTTGATTCCTTGATAGTGCTTTGACGATGGGAATATTGGTTGAGTGGTAAACATACATCCTAATCTTGCTTTCACTGCATTCATATGAGTGTACACATTGCCAAAAACTTGATCAGAGATATGTCAAAGACAGAGTCAGAATATGAGCCAGGGTCAGGCAGTGATTCGGTGGCTGAAGGTAATGTGCCACGGGGTTCCCGCAGAGAAAATAGAAGTGGTGATCATCGCAGAGAGGAGCCTACTTCTTTGGCTCGGTTGCAGGCATGTCCATTAGCTATGGATTGTTTCGATTCTTGTCATGTTTCAGATTTTGTGAGATGGTTGTACAAACCCGACCTCATCGTGAATTAGCACGTCTGTTTGTTCTTCATTTACAGGGTGATCGGGTAAACCTTGCTGGGGTTGATTTCATTGTATCACCTTTGAATGTACTCAAACCCTTTGGCACTCTGGGAACATGACGAAGGTAGACAGGTGTACTCGTCTTTTTCACCATATCATGTTCGTTTGCTGATGCCTTCCTGAGGTCGTATGATAGATATTAAAATTATTTCATACACCGCAACATAGAGAGGATGGTTACATTTGTGCAGAAGAAGACGAGCCCGGTGCAGCAGTACAGGAGTATATATCATTTCGCTTTGATCAAAATCTTGGTGTCACATCAGTTGGCAGAGCAGGGCATCACTTGGGAGGATTTCATTTCTAGAGACTTTTTTAGAGTGCCACAGCAGCCTCCCGAGGCAGTTCATGATGCAGGAGAGCCCTCACACCAGCCGGACATGCTTGAGGTTGAGCATATCATCACTCCTTTGGTTCAAACATATCAGCGAGGCCACAGGGCCTTATTTGCAGCGACACGGCGGGTACTATCTCCACGTGAGGTGGAAGGGGTCCTGCCGACTTCATCGACACGGTGAGTATTATCTCCACGTGATGTGGAAAGGGTCTCGCTTTCTTCTCCAGTGCAGGTACAGGTACAAGACAGGGGCAAGAGGCCCATGCATGATGAGGGCCCATCAGGAGGCCGGGACACCGATATCACAGTCATCGATGTTGATACGGGCTCTCCTAGCTCGAAGCTGAGGGAAGTCATCCAGGAGCAAAGGGCCGAGAATGACCAGCTGAAAGACCAATTGCAGAAGGCTCAGTGGGTGATTAACTATTTGGAGCAACGCAACAAACAGCTTGAGGATGAGCTCACATTTTATGAGGTGCGCCAAATCCGTGAGGACAGACAGTGGAATCGAAAGAGGCCCGGTGACATGACACCAGCTGACAGAGATACTGTACTCACGCGGGTAAATATGCATCTGGAGAAGCTGTTGGCGAAGGCCAATCGAGACAAAGACATGCTTCGCCACATGAAAGGCCATTACTGGGCTCGCATGCATGTTTGCAAAGCGAGGATGAGGATCATGAAGAGGAGGTTGCGCAAGGCACTTCGACGGTGGAAAAGGCCTAATCCACTTTGGATTTTGGCCGAGGCTTCATTGACTGGGCAGGAAACATGATGGAGGACCTCCGCTCCGAATTTGGGCAAATTCGGAGAAAATTTTGTCATTTTCAAATTTTTGGTCTAAAAAACAGGTTTTGCAGCTACGTGGGTCGCGCACTCATGCGCTCGCATTTTTTTGAGACACTTGCTGGAGGAGATTTTTACATTTTTGGATTTTTCATGGTTAATTATGCATCCTCTGAAGTCAACTTAGCATTTCAACAAAATCTGGATGGTCAAACAGCTCAAAAACACCATGAAAACCACCTTGCTGCCACCTTTTGCACCAGCAGGAAGTACCTCTGGGAAAATGAGGTTTTGGAGGGTCAAATCAACTCCAAATTCAGAAATTCCACTTGGGTTGGAAAGTAGACATCCAGGGCTTTCCAACGAGATATCATGAGCTCAATTTGGATGTCAGGAGCTACCTCAAAATCAGCCTGGAACATGAGCGACCCACGCAGTTCAGGAGCGACCCACCTTGAGAATTTTTTGAGTTTTCAGCTGCCAGCTCAGTATTTCGCCTATTTTGGACCAGTTTTGCTTATGGATAGAATTCTTGGGTTTTTATGATGTAAATTCATGTTTGGCATGTAACTTTGGCTTGTTTTTATCTCTTCTAGAAGATTCACTCTCAAATGAGTAAAAAAATCATGTAATGGATCAGTTTCCACTCTTTTAGAGGCAAGTGGTTAGCTGCCTAGATTGTAGTTCTATGATTAGAATTGGTTGAAACTGATCCCAGAAGAGGGAATTCGACCCCTAGAGGTGGGGAAAGGTGTTAGAGTGCTCTATATATTGTAATTTCTCAATCCTTTTCAGAGGTTGGAGAGGTTGGACTCTTGGGATACTTTTGATACCATTGTACATATTTTCCATATTTTGGCTAAGGAAAGATCAGGGGTTTTGCGGCACTTGTTGGGATCCTTGTGGTGTTCTGTTCTTGATGATGTTTCTCCTTTGTTTACTGTAAGTTTCTTCATGTTTAATGTATGCCATCGTTTCATTATGCTTCTGAACTAAGTTGAATGAGTGATTAAGGTTGAATCAATTGTTTACAGTGCTTAGCCTTTGAATTCAGTTAGTTCTATATGTTTTCAGCTGTTTGGAGAGGATCCAAGTTCTTCTTTGCCCTCTTCAGCTCCTCGTCGATCTAATCTATCCATATATCCAATTTAAAGCATCAAGATCATCACCTACCTCGCCCCAGCTTGAACTCTGCAAAGGTCTGACCTTATCCCCGGACCCAAATTTTGTTTTCCCATTACTCCAGCGAAAACCCAAAAAACCAAAAACCAAACATACCTATCTCTTTACTAGCCTAAAATCAGTTCTTATTGTAAGTCATCTCGCATCCTACTTGCTTATTATCTCGAGATTGACGGAGAGAGCCCTCTCCTGTCCTCGTAGGGCTAGCTACGAGGCTGAGCGTGGTTTGATGTAGCCTTGAGTTTTACTTCATTTCAGCCTGAGGTAGATTTTAGTGCTAACATGTTACATAGGAAATAATAGACTGTTATTTTCAATTTATGGTACAGTTTGGAAAGCTATTATGTTGATTTGACTATATAAATTTTTATTTTCAACTTATGGTACAGATTGGAAAAATAACATGCTAAAAATAAAATAAGGGTGGATGTACTTAGATGCAAAGGAAGAGAAAACGAATTACTGTTGAGAGATGCAGTTTAAATGTTTAGACTGTAGAAAATAAATTAAACCCTGAGAGGGTTTGTAGTGTAATTATCCTTTGGTACAAAGAAGATAAATAGCTATCTAATATATGTTGTACAGACAAAACACGATTGAAAATGTAATAGGAGAAACAAAGGATAAATTGTAACAATAACTCATTTATAAACAACAAACATAGCATCCTCTATTAAGGGTGCTCAACTGTAGAGTATACCCTTTGTTTTCTTTACATGCTATCGTTGAGATAGGAAAATTCGAAATTGGAGCCGGGGTCGAGGAGAAACCCTCTCCTTGGATAGAATGTTCTGAATTTAAGGGGAAATCTCTTCACACACTCACGTAATGGGGGGGGGGGGGGCAGTGGGGGTCCGTTCATCAGTTTATATAAACTAAAAGACCAAAAAAAATATATAGCGGTGGAGCGCTATGGTGAAAATTAAGCACCGGAAGAAACTCTGTATAGAGAAAGTGAAACAGAAAAAAATACCAGAGATAAGCAAGTAAATCCAAAACTCTGAGTATCATTCATACAGTAAATAACCTCCACGAATTATACCATTGCCAAGAAAATCAAACTTTCACTATTCGGAAGAGTACATTCGTAAGACACAAATCCAAAATAGAGATACAATGCTTTCAACTCTGCAAACCGAGAAGGAATGTACTAAGATAAACATCATTAATAGTATAGTAAGCAAATAACCCTCTCTTCTCTTTAAAGATTTGGGAAAAACCCAAGGGATTAACCCTTCAGATACATCTTATAAAAGTCTGCAAGGTGAATGTTCACAAAGATAAGTAAACATTACAGAGCCTGATGAAATTGTTTTCTTCTAATCTCACTACCAGAGAGAAACCAAACGAAAATTTATCCAGCAATAGAAATTTGGGAAATTGCGAGAGCGGAACCAAAGATTTCAACTCCCATTGGAGAGTGCGGTACCTATGTTAACAAGAGATGGGAGAAAATAAGTCATGGCCGTGTGCTTGAGGTCTAGAACTATTTGTAATGGTGGTCACAAACCTACAGTAAACGAAAAACCAACATCGAGGGTAAGTGATGTAGTTTTGTTTAAAAAAAAAACATAAATGCGGAAAAACCAATGTAGACTGAAAATTCCAGTTAAGGTATGAACCTGAGAGCCGAGGAGACTCCCTTTCCATTGCCTGTGAATGTTAAACAAGACACAGAGGTAAGTCTCTTAGTATGAGCGACTACCATGTTTTCTTTCTATTGTGGTAGTAGAGATAGAAAAGAAAAGGTCTCCGTGAACTGCCAAACTGATTTATGAGGATACCCTTACAGCAAGCTAGCTACAGACGAAAAGGGTTAACAGAGAAATCAAAGGGGTAGTTCCGCCTTACCTGAGCAGGTACGCTTGTGGACTTCCCAACAGAGGAACGATGCAGAAATCCCACTAGCTGTATATGCTCACGAAACCCACCCTCGAGGATTAAAACGATGACACCTCTGTCAATCAGCTGCAGAGACATTTTCAACATCGATCAGAAGAATCATCCAACAATGAGGGCTAAGAAAAACCAGCAGGCGATTTTTAGAGAAACAAGGACGGAGTTACCTAAGGGTTTTCGGCGACAGAGAGGTTGATCTAGAGCTCCCGCCCAAGAAAAATGTCGCAGATGACTCTTAGATCTAAGTCGATAGTATTAGATAGACCCGTAATGAATCCTGGGAAAATGAAAGAAATTTATGGCAGCTGTCCCTTAAACATAAATGCACAGTACAACTTTCCCAAGTGGAGTTGACAACCTTCACTGCAGAGTTATATAACTCATGCCAAGTGGAACGCATCATAACCGAGGGATATAAATGACCGGGGGTTGAACGCATAGTTTAAAATCCATATAAGATGCATAAAATCTACAACTGTAGTTACAAAGCTGCTAGTGGGAAATTAATGCGAGTGATCTATGTAATATTGCGTTTTAATATATCATGGTTAATAAGTGCTGAGAATTTAAAAATTCCGGTCATAATTATTCATGCATATGTATAATGTTTGATATGGACAAAATAAAAGATTTTTTTTTTTTTACTGTTGTAATGTTTTTAGCATGTAGTCGTGACAACCCAAAAATTATCACTTGGCTCTACGCAACATATGCACAGGCTTCACGCCTATTCAAAACCGCATAACCGCAATTTCCTCTTCCGGTGCAAAATTTGTTAAATAATCCTTCAGGATTTTTATTGTACAATATGTAATTAGTTTCATATTCTGTGTTACAGTTAATAAGCTACCCAGACACAATTGTCTTGTACCTAGTTTGCATATGTATAAATAAGTGATTTTGTCATTAATATGATGCTACTTCATTATGGAGTTTATTTGGGCTTGTACAGTGGTATTATAGCATGGTTGATTTTTTCTAAACTCCATCTATATGAATTTCTGGCTAAAGGAGACGTGGAGCGTGAATGCTGTGAAGATAGTTGAATGCACCAGAAGGTTAGCCTAGTGGAGTAGTTCAGTGGGATCCCAAACCAGAAGGTTAGCCTAGTGGAGTAGTGCAGTGGGATCCCAAACTATTGACTCTTTGTAAGTTTTATATACTTTCATAATAATGAAAGATGATTGGAGAAGTTCAGCGGTATACAATTTTTTTACATATAGTTGGAAGTTAGAATATATGTTGGAGTTTTGAGTGCTTGTTGTTCTCAATCGAATGCCAATAATCTCTTGATTGTTAACTAAAATTCTTAGTTCAATGCCTCCAAGGGCCGCTTGATTTTAGAATTTTGGGAGGCTTTATTTTCATTTACTGCATCAAAATAGAGCTTACTTAAAGTAAATCTTTTGAAGGAAATTATTTGCATTTATCGCAGTAAACATGAATCATAGTAAAAATTTTGAAGGACCAAAGTTTAATCACAATAAAATTTCTGAAGGAAAATATTTACATTCACTGCAGCAAACCGGATTTTAATCTCAGTAAAATGAAGGATATATATTTTGTTGGTTTGAATTAAATTTTTATTTGAAGAGGGGTCAATTTTTTGGTGATATTTATTGCAGCAAATTGAGTTTAATCACAATAAAATGAGGGATATATATTTTTTGGTGGTTTGAATTAAATGTGTTTAATCACAGTAAAAATTAAAATGAGGGATATATTTTTTGGTGATTTGAAATACATACATATTTTTTTTAAGAGGCCATTGGTAAAATAAAATATTTGGAGACTAATAAGATTTGAACCTAGCTCTTTTCTAGGCTATTTTTGAAACTTACCATTAAACCACAAAGCCAAATTTGTTTGAAATAAGGAGAAAGGGATTTATATGTTTTTAGAGATATTCCATATATTTTGAATTTCAAATTATTTGAAGAATATTTTATTGCATAAAAATTATGACTTCAATAGTTTCCATAGTTGGTGTTGTTCTTAATGGAAAGGAAAATTATTCAGAGTGGTTTAGAAAGCTTAAAAGTGCCCTTGTTTTTAACGATTTGTGGGAAGTTTTTTTAGGCAAGAAGGATAGTGATGGAAAATAAATTTCACCAGAGCCACCCGAAAATGAGAAGTAGCGTGAAATTTGGGAGACAAAATACAACAAGGCATAGGCATTAATAACTGCATCGGTGACAGAAGAGGTAAGCTGATATATCGTTTCTTGTGGTACTACATTCGAAGCATTAAAGAAGTTGAAATAATTGTATGATTCACACTCAGAACTCGAAATTATTTAGTTATTGTTAAAGTTGTTTACTTTGGAGATGAAGGATAATGATCCTTTGAAGAGTGCCTCTAAAATAAAAGCAATTTTTTATGATATTGAAGCCACTAGAATTAAAGTAGATTTACAACTTACAACTTTTATAAAAGTCCTTCACCCTGTCTATTCACATTATGTGGAATATCTCCAAGCTAGTGGGAAGTTAAAAGACATTACATTTGATAAAATTAGTAAACAAAAAAGCTGAGAGAGAAAAGGCCTTTAGGAAGAAAGAAGCCCCACCTAACTCTAATGTATAAACTTTGTGCCTTGCACAAAAGGATCAGAAGTTTCATGCTATAACTTCTAGAGGTGATAAACGTAGTAGAGGTCGTGGTAAGAGAAATTATAGAGGTAGGGGGAAAAAAAAATTAGGGAGACAGAAAAAAATTGATAGAAAACAAAGGAATTTCAATGATAGACTACATATAAAATGTTTTAGATGTGGTAAAATTGGTCATACTACTACTAATTGTAAAATCCCTTGGGAGAAATTTAGTGAAAGGACAGAACAATGGAATGAGAAGAAAGATGAACCACCACTAGATAAGAGAAAATCATTAGAATCTGCACATTACATTGTTTCTCATTGTAATTTTAATATTAATGATGTTTTCAACACTGCATTTTCTTCATGGCGAGAGAGTCGGATTTTGGATTCAGGAGCCACTTGTCATATGACATTTAGGCGAGATTTTTCTGAAACTTTCAGTGATGATATTGATGTTGTCATTTACTTCGTTGAGATGTCTCAAATTAAACCAAAAGGCATTGGGTCCATTCGTTTGAAGATATCGAATCTTGCAGATTATCTTCTACAAGATGTACTTTATATTCTACAATTTCAGCGAAATTTAATTTCCCTTATCCATATTTGGTAGCAGGGGCATTCTATTCATATATTTGATGGCATCATGAAGATAATAAGAGCATGTGATCATGCAAATTATTGTGACCGGTGTGGAAGAAGGTACGCTTTTAAAGTTAAATGGTAATTCATCTACTAATTCTCGAGAAAGTTCTACTTTTTGGCGCAACAAAGTGATATCCTGTCTCCCAGCTTGTTGTAGCATGCTCTATTTGGTCACATCAATTATGTTAGCAGTGGGATTATAAAAAAACAAGGTATTAATGGTATTCTGATAGTTCCAAGAAAGATAAAACCTTGTGATGCTTGTATTTTGGGAAAACATTATAAACAACCTTTTCATAGTTTATTTTTTAGAGCTTCACGAAAATTAGGTCTTATACATTCAGATTTATGTGGAACTATGCCTGTCGCAATTGCCAATGGAAAAAAATATGTGCTGACTATTATTGATGATTACTCGAGAATGTGTTGGGTGTATTTGTTGAAGAATAAGTCACAAGTGTTTGAATTTTTTAAACATTTTCATTTGATGATTAAAAATGAAACTAAACATAATATATGCATTCTCAGAAATGATAATGGTGGTGAGTATACTTGTCATGTTTTTGAACAATATTTGAAGGACAATGGAATAAAACATCAGAATATCGTACCTTATAATCCACAACAGAATGGCGTTGCAGAACGTATGAATATAAATTTACTTAATATGGTTAGATCTATGATGTTCTTTAAGAATGTTAAGTTGATGTTTTGGGGAGAAGCAGTGCTTTGTGTATCTTATATTTGTAATCGTTGTCCTTTTTCTGTCATCAATAATAAATCTCCTTATGAAATGTGGTATAATAGTCTTTATGTTATTCAACATTTTAGAGTATTTGGTTCTCTATGCTATGCATTAATTCCTAAACATCAACGCAACAAATTGGGTTATAGGAGTTTTTATCACTCAGAAAAAAATAAAACATCATTTGACATAGTCTTAGAGGTTCATGTGTCAAAGGTATGGTCATATAACTCATTTTTCATTACTTGGTTAAGGAAAATTTAAATTTTTTCTTATTAGCCTATCGTAAGGTCCAAACCTACCCTCATTCAAGTCTGTTCATGTCACATCAGTCATTATTTCTTGACATATTTCATTTTCCAAGTTTAAAACTCCAAAAAAGTCATTTTAGCCAAGAATCCCTACTTTTGTAGCGAATTACATAGAAAAAAAACACTTTTCGCTACGAAACTGCTAATACTTTCGTAGTGAAACTGCCCAGAAATACACTAAGTACGCTATGAAAGGAGGTATTCCTATCTGTCTTTTCAAAACATCTGCTAGGTGTTAGTCAATGATTGAAAGGGTTAGGATAGATTCCATTTGAGTCAGTTAGGGTTAAATCAAGGTACAATGGTCATGGCTGAAGTCATTATTACCATTTTAAGCATGTATGAGCCATGATTATGTCATTAGTTATCATTGAACTTTAAAATCTTTCCCAATTGAGTCATTTGTCATTATATGATCCCTCTTTGTATGTTATTGAGCTTTGGAGAGATATTTCACTAAGCCCAAGCTGTAGCTGGCATTTTCAAAGGTTTGCAGGTATCGTTGATCAAGCAAGGAAGAGAAGACATAAAGTACCATGGCTGCCAAAAGGAAGACCAACAAAGGTGGCCACTGTCTCAGATATGAGCCATCAGACATGAACTTGACAAATGAAGACCCAATAGCTTCAAAATTTTTCATAAGAACAGGGTGTTTACAGTTTTGTCAAAGATTGCAAGGATGCCATGTATATGTTTCTAAAGAGTTTGCCCTAAATTTCAATGGGATAGTTGTAAAAGTGGGAATGTTGAACCTCCCTATAACATTAGAGACTATTGCAGCAACAACAAAAATTCCAAGAGGAGAATAACAATGGTTCAAAGGTTTCAAATTCAACATGCATGAATGTAAAGAATTTATCAAGCCAGAACATAGTGAGGTTGGCCTTACAAATGCCATTCCAAGAAGCTACATGAAAGACGATTTCTCAAAGCTACTTCTTATCATTCAGAAGTACTTCACTTGTGAAGGGAGGTATCATAAGGTTTATTCTTACCACTTCAGGATTCTCCAACACTTTTTTGGTAATAAATCTCTTGATCTACCTTTTTATTTATATACAAGCTAGCAAAAATGGCAGATAAAGTTCAAGCTAAATCTGAAGGAAGTGAAACCTCACTCTTTCATCATGGTTTAATAAAGTGGAGGTTGGTCTTCTTTTCTATTTGTTAGTGGTTTTGAAGTGGAAGCCATCACCCCTAAAAGAACTCCTAAACCTAGATGTATAACATCACCTTCAGTGGAAGAACAAAGTGAACCAGTAATCATGGAAACAGAGCAATTGCAGAAACTTGATGCACCTACTGTTTCACCTACAAAACAAAAGCCAACTATGAGCATACCTGGAAAACAAGAGCCAACTGTGAGTAAACATGGCAAAAAAAGGATTACAGGAAGCCAAGTAGTGACTAAGCGAATTTTAGAAGACATTCTGCATGTGATTGATATTGAAGAGACTCCCATAGTCCAAGTTGAGGATATAGATTAGGGAGGAAAGAATCCCAAGAAAGCTAAATCAGCAAAAAAATTAGAGTTTGAAGATGAGTATGTAGGTTTCATGTTTCAAGCTATGAATCCCATGGCAAGACATGCTAGAAAACCCTTGGAAAGAAGTAAATAAGTTTAGAAGGTCACTGAAACTATCCAACCATTACCAAGCATCATTGACCTTTCATCACCTACAAAAGAAGAATCAAGCATCAAGGAAAATAAATGAAAGGAGAAAATCATTGAAAAAAATGAGTTTGAGGTCCTTGAGGAGAAGTTGAAGTTAGAAAAGCATGAAACAACAATATTGAAGAAAGAGTCATGGAAACATAATGTCTAAAAAGTGCAGTTTGAGAAAATGAAAGAGATTTTGGAAGAGCAGATTGATAGTGTGTAAAGACCTTTGATGATACACAAAAATTAATCAAATGGACTATGCCATTGAGGAAAGAGGTGAAGCATGTTAGAATAATGAACCTGCACTTGAAATCTAGCAACAGAAAACTGAAGGACCAAGTTAAAGACCTCCAAGAGAAGTTAGAATTGATCCATGAGGAGCTGGAGAATAAGGGCTTAAAGATGACTGTAGTTGAGGAACCCATAGCTCAACTCATCATTAATGAAGAGGAAACACCTCAAGGCTATTAATTTGAGTTTAATTATGTTTTAAGAGGTTAATGGAATGTTGAAAACCAATTTTCTACAGTTGGAAGGTACCTTTTAAGACATTTCTTTTTGTGGAACAAATGTGTAGTTTTCTGTAAAATCAATTACTGATAAAATGGTCCCTGGTGGAAAAAATTCACGGGATTTTTTCAATTGCAAGTCCTGCCATCGAGCTCTATGGGAATGCTTGGTGTATTTATAAATTTCTACCTCAAAATTTCTCAAAAAAGCTATCACAAAAATTTCTTCTTCTTGTAAATCAATTCATTTAGCACTTGTAGTACTACGTGAACCTTGAATCGATGTATGGATATATTCATATCTCTTCCATTTCACTTTCATGTTTTACAATGATTAATAATTTATATTAGTATGATATTTGTTTTGAAATTTAGTCAAATTTCCACAATCATCGCATTTTTTACCACCAACACATTTCTTTTGGTAAAATAATTCATGGCTTTCTCTTCCACATAGAATTTGAGATATGAAATCATGGATAGTGGAAGGAGGAGGTGAATCTTTCCAAAATGTTCTAGCAAAGTTAAGGAATGTGTCATAATATAATTGAAATTCCACACGATAAAGACAACAACAAGTGTCGCGTACGGTGATAGGTTTTACATACCATGGTTTTTGTTGCACAAAAGGACTGATTGAGACATCAATTTCATGATTCTCTTCTTTGAACTTGTTGAACAACTCTATCTGGGTGGTGTCCAAGAAATTTTTTGGATGTACTTCATATTGATTTCGTGCTATTCTTCTTCACATCACATCCCTTGCATTTGGAAAAAAAATTTCATCCAAAATTCATATATTATTTTTTTAATATTTTCTCCAAGTCTATCTTTGTATGGTTGCCTACAAATAGATCTCCAACAAGCAAGTTCATAATTTACATCAGTTTGCAACCAAAATTTCTGATGTTTGTGCAAATTTTTTCGTGAGGTTCCTAATGCTCGTGCCATAGATTTTACCAAACGATTCTCTTTAGTACTTGATGAAACCACTGTCATATGTATTGCTCTACGTGAATCTGAAACATTTTTATGTATAGATCTTCTAATTGAATTTATAGCACTATTTATATTTTGTATCACATTTTCCTTCATTTTTTTTTTTTAATCTTTTGTTGATTTTCGAATACCCAATAAATTCGTAGCTTCTTTTAATTTCCTTAATGTTAGGAGAGCTTTCAACAATTGGGCTTGAACTACCACATTTTCCTTTATGAAGTACGAATAAAAAATGTGATTAACATGATATCGTATAGGATGGTTAGGTTTTTTATCTCCATATGTGTGAGTGTCAACATTTTCTAACATTTCATCATCGATATTGATTTCATCTATACATATTCGAATTAATAGTACATAATAAGTTTACATATTCAATAAATAACTAAATTAATAAATATGCATAATTTCAATAATACATGCATGTTTTCAACACACACACACACACACATATATATACCTGGTGATTCAAATTCTTCACTTGAATTTCTTTCAACATTTTCACTTTCAATCATTGGTTCAATATCTCTTTCACTTTCTCTTTCAAAATTTTGTATCTCATTATCAGGATTATCTCTTTCTATTTACATTGCAAAATATTTTTCAAATTAGTATGTCAAATAAAAATTAAGCTTCACAATTTATACTAGGAAAAATTTAAATATTAAATTTATAATATTTACATTTACAAACCTTCTTCAACTTCTAGTTGAGGTTGATTTTCTCTGTCAATATTTGAGCGTTCTTCTCTCTGTTTTTTGCGAGATTCTCTCCCTTATTCTCTACGTTCCTCAGGGTCTCTTGTTCCATCATATTTTCTCTTGCAATTCCTTCGATTTCCCATGATAATTGAGTATGAAGTTCAAAAAATTTCCTTCAAAAATTTATACAAAAACTCAATTAAAAAAACATCACAAAAGATCTAATTTAAAAAAAAACTCATTTTAAAATTTTGTCACAAAATACATACTTCGTGATGTATTGCATGATTTTTTTTTCATTTTGTTTTTTTACACGAAGTTATATATTCTCATTCAATTTTAAAACATTAAATTTTAATGTTTTTACATATTGTATATAGATTCCCCATGCTTCACGGGATAGCTCGAGGATCGTGACTTTGTTGGGAGAGACACTATATCCATCTTTATTTGATGGATAATGCACATATGTGCAAAATTATATTTGATAGATCTAGTATTAAATTTACTTTTTTATATATAGTCTTATCTAGATGCACAGTCATATATTTACTTTTCTATATAACATACTTGTAACACTATACATATCACCACCTTTACGCAATTCACCAAAACCTATTGATGGTCCTCCAAGGGAATGTGTACCACCGCCAACTTCACGAGATGAGAGGGAAGCTTCATAAAAAAATATGAATTTATAATCAATTCAAAAATACATTCATACATATTGAAGAAAGAGGCAAGGAAACATAATGTCCAAAAACCGTAGTTTGAGAGAATGAAAGAGATTTTGGAAGAGCAGGTTGATAGTGTGCCAAAGACCTTAGATGATACACAACAATTAATCAAATGGACTATGCCAATGAGGAAAGGGGTGAAGCATGTTAGAAGAATGAACCTACACTTGAAATATAACAACATCAAACTGAAGGACCAAGTAAAAGACCTACAAGATCAGTTAGAATTGATCCATGAGGAGCTGGAGAATAAGGGCTTAAAGATGACTGTAGTTGAGGAACCCATAGCTCAACTCATCATTAATGAAGAGGAAACACCTCAAGGCTATTAAGTTGAGTTTGATTATGTTTTAAGAGGTTAATGGCATGTTGAAAACCAATTTTCTACAACTGGAAGGTACCTTTTTGAGACAAGGTTAAAATCTGGAAATTACACAGTTTTCCACAGTTTCGTAGCGTTTCCTAGGCTTGAAGCCAGGAAAACGCTACAAAAATTTCTATAGTTTTCTTTTTGTTTCTAAAACCTTTTTTTTCAGCTTTCAAGGAGGGGAAATGGTATTGATAATGTGTCAGGTCGTGATGGAAAATATGGAACAATAAAGAAGCATAAATTTTTAGTTTAAAACTCATTTTTGGACGCTACAAAAGCATGCTACGAAACTGCTCTGTTTTCGTAGCAAGTTGTTTTTAAAGGTTTCTGAGCAGTTTCAAAGCTTTTTTGAACAAGTGGACATATCCAACAGATCAAGGGACCTCTCCACCAAATATTTATGACTTGAAGACCATGAAATGGAGACATCTCATCAGCTAAAGCCTTTGTTGAAGATAGGGTCCTGTTTTCCTAAAAAATAGGGTTTGTTTCCATATGTTGAGGAGGATATTTAAGATTTCAAGTAGTGATGAACTATGTCATAGCTTATTTGAACATGTGAGGCTTAGTTGTTAGATATGTAACTTTTTTAAGAGATAAGGTAGTTTGATCCAATAAATAGGAGTTTGAGTCCTATTAGGAAAAGGACTATTTTAGAGTATAGCTTTCATTTTCTGATTAAAAGACATGTTTTTCTGTTATGTAAGGTGTCATTAGAATAATTCAATGAATCTAGCCAAGAGGCAAATCATCTCTAATGTAGGAAGGTCTATTTAAAGGCAGATTATCGAAGTTGTAAAGGGTTGGAGATTTTTTTCACTATTGCTGCTTTATGTAATTTGACTTATATCAGTAATACAGAGGACTTATTCTTGAAAGACCTGAGATTCTTATGGAGTTTTTAATGCATTTTTTATCTATATTTTTATGTGTACCGCTTGGAGTAGATTTCAAATTTATTACTCGGAATTCGTATGTTTATATGCTCTGTCTTCCTTTATTGATGAAATGACTGTGTTTCCTTATGTTTTATGTGTGTTTTTCCTTTGTTAAAATCTCTTATCTACCTTAGCTTCCATGTCAAGAAACCATGCCACTGAATAGTTGACTCCATAAGCCTAATGGTTACATACCTATATTCTTTTCAACCTACATACATCAAATATCATAAACCCCTTTGAGAGAGCTCTCTTAGACTAAAGAGGATAAGCTTCAGTCACAAGCTGGTTTTGAAACAGTTACATAGGGTTGTCTGATTAGTAGCCAATCAAGTGCAATTTTGTGATAACATGAGTCATAAATGCATTTTCTTGGGATATTCTACTACATCCAAAGCTTACAGGTTGTATGATGAGGAGAAAAATAATTTCATTCTTTCCAGAGATGTTATTTTCCTTGAATCAGATAAATATAATTCCACTATTGATGGGCAACTCGCACATTTGGAAAAATTTCCATCTAAGAAGTTCTATTTTGAATCTGATAATGATGTTAAACACATAGAAGGGGGGTTCCCATTCAAGATAAGTTTGTGGTTCTTCCATCTTTGACTCATGAGAATGTTATTGCTGAAGAAAATTTGGATGATAGTAATTTTTTTGCAGAACCATAAATTTCTCTTGAAGAGCATGTTATTGAACCCGTTTTTCAAGATGAGCAACCATCACAACCACTTCAGAAACCTTTATGAATATCCACATGTGTTCAGAGATTTCCAAGAAAGTATGATGATTTTGAAACAAGAATTTATTCTGAAGGTGATGTTACTTCAAGTTCAAGTAATGTTTCTCATGACTGTGGATTCAATCATTCTACAATTAGTGAACCATTTTGTTTTTAATAAGATACTAATTGTGATGAATGGAAGGATGCAATGAAAAAGGAATATGATGCACTTATTAAGAATAGAACTTGGAGGTTAGTGGATCCTCTTGCTGGTGTCAAAACTATTGGTTGTAAATCGGTGTATACCATCAAGTACAAGGCAGATGGTTCGTATGATAAATACAAGGCAAGGCTTGTAGCAAAAGGCTACACTCAGAAGGAAGGTGTTGACTACAAAGAGACATTTTCTCCTACAACAAAATGGGGCACAATTAGAACTATGTTTTCTATGGCAGCTCATAATAGCTAGAAGATACACCATATGGACATTAAAACAATGTTTTTGAATGGAAATTTAAAGGAGGATGTTTATATATTTCAGCCTGAAGGTTTTTATATTAAAGGTAAAGTGCAAAAGGTATGTAAGTTGGTAAAGGCGTTGTATGGACTAAAACAAGCATCCCATGCATGGTATGAAAAACTAAGTCAACACCTTCTCAAGTTGAATTATAAGTTTTTTGATCTAGATGATGCAACTCTTTTTGTTTAGAAAGTTGGAAATTTGGTTCTATATTTGGTTGTCTATGTAGATGATCTGATAATTACAGGAAATAATGATGACTATATAATGTCCTTTAAAAGAGAGTTAATGAAATTTTTTGACATGACAGATTTATTATATAGGGATTGAAGTTGATCAAAAACCCAAATATATTTTTATTTCTCAAAATAAGTATATTGGAAAACTATTGGACAGAGTTGGGATGCAAGATTGTAACCCTGTTTCTACTCCTATGGAGCATAAATTGAAACTTACATCCATTGAAGGAAGTACGTTTTAAGATCCAACAAAGTACATGAAACTTGTTGGAAGTTTAAATTTTCTTACTACTACTCTACCTGACATAGCTTTTTTTGTAGGTATACTTTCCAGGTTCCTGCATCAACCATGTGAAGGTCATTGGAATTCAACGAAATAAGTGCTCAAGTATTTTAAAGGCACTCAAACATATGGCATCAAATATTCCAAAGTTACATATTTCCATCTCACTGGCTATTGAGATTATAATTTTGATGGAGATAAGGAGAATGGAGTTTGTACTTCTGGTTATTTGATGATTCTTGAATTAGCATCCATCAATTGGAGATCACGCAAGAAATATGTTCCTGTTGATTCTACCACCAAAGCTGAATATGTTGTAGCAGCTCAAGCTACAAAAGAAATCATATGGCTTCGCAAAATACTTGAAGACTTACAGGAGAAACAAAAGGCTTCAACTCCACTACTTGTTGAAAACTATTCTACAGTTCAGTTGTAAAAGTATCCCAAGTTTCATGATTGAAGAAAGCATATTAACACCAAATATCACTTGATTAGAGACTATGCATAGGCCAAAGTTATTCATCTGACAAATTGTCCTACTTTAGAGCAGATCACAGACATATTTACAAAAGCAGTAGGACGTGAAAAGTTTGAAGAGTTGAGAATGTTACTTCACGTGTTAGATGTACCTTCGGATTAAGGAGGGAATATTAACTAATCCTTTGGTATTGTTATTGTAAAACATGTAATTAGTTTCATATTCTATTTTTACAGCTAATAAGTTACCTAGAGACATTTGTCTCGTACTTAGTTTGCATATGTATAAATAAGTGATTTTATCATTAATATGATGCTCTTTCATTGTGGAGTTTATTTGTGCTTGTACACAATTCACTTTCCACTGGCGACACAACACAACGTAAGCTCCATGTAATGCTCTTCCACATTTGGAAAATAGTCCACTGGCTCAAACGGCTCAGTTCACATAGTTGTCACTCTCGGATCACACACCCCTAGGCTCACACTAAGCCGCCTCAAAACAACTTACAACTCCAACAATCCACCAAACTTTAACAAATACCTTATTCTTTGCAGGATTTACGTAGGCCTCCCGTGAGGGGGCCAAGCCAACACCCGCTCTGATACCAAGATAAATTTTGATAATTCACACTCAATTACATTGGTCAAATAATATTACATATATACATGAAGTGTTGTCTCAATATAGAGAAACTGACTTGGACACACAATCACGTTTTTGAGAGTATATATCAACCACACACCAATCTAGGAAACATCTAGATCTTAAAAACTCCTAAACATTAAGAACAAACTCATTCTAGAATTGATAAAAACACCAAAAATTAGGAATTATATTTTCCAAATTGTATAACTTATCAATACATATAATATAAAAAAATATAATAATTATTGAAAATGTAAAAGAAAAAATAACAATAAAATAAGTTTATTCTACTTTACAATTAACATAAATTAAAACAACACTTTGATTTCTCAATACAATAAAATTATATATATAACCCACCCAGTAAAAAAAAACACTTTGATTTTGCAATGTGACATGAGTGGGATTAGCTACTTTAAAATTAATTGTCTTATTACTTTATTGTCTTAAATCTAATACCACTTAATTCTTTATCGTACTCATGTACCCATTACCACTACTCTCTTTTCTCTCTCTTTTATTATTATTATAATGTATCTCATGAACTTGCTCTGAGACATGAATATGAAAGCAAGTAGTTAGCTTTAATTAATTATAAAGAATATAATTTTCGATGAAAATAAATAAAAATGAGTTTTCCACTTATTATATAAATCTTAAATAGATGATACTAAATGCTTACATAACTATTTCATTACATGTTGCAAATTTTCCATTTTTTATATCAATGAAAGTAAGAGAATCTTATTTTTATAGTTTTGTATATAAAAATGTGTATCATTACAATACCATAATAAAAAAATCATTTTTTTAATATTTATTCACATATTCAAAGAGCAAATTCAAGTTATAAATCTATATATTTACTTTTATTGTTCATGCGAGATACAAATATTGGACATATTTTACTATTCGGATATATATATATATATATATATATCAAAAATGTAGTTCAACCATCCAAAATATACACATTGTGAAAATGTAATTTGAAATTTCCATCTAGAGATTCATTTTGTGATCACATGCCAAATGTAACTATCCAAGACAAGAGTAAATGTAGTTTAAAACTATATATATATATATATATATATATATATATATAGTTTTAAACTACATTTACTCTTGTCTTGGACATTTGGCATGTGATGAATAATCTCTAGATAGTAGTACATTTCACGTGTATTTTGGATGGTTGAACTACATTTTTGAAGGCCTAAGCCCTTAGTCCGTGTTCTAACTTGATCTCAAAATAAAAAGCTGGCAACCTTATCCTAAGGTTACTCTATTCTCACGAGGCATAGATATTAATTTGGGTTAACACTATTCATAATAAAAGTGCGGATAAGGTTTTAAAGTGATTCTTTGATCCGTAAGATTGGATATACTCTGTCATCAAAGTTCAATTAAGTCACTGTCCTCGTTGATTGGTATTTTGTGACACCTGTCCGCCTTGATACTCGCTCCTCCCACCTTTCGAAAAACCCTAGTCTTCGACACGGTTTCAGTTCATTTCTCTCTCTGCGCTTCGGGGTTCTCTGCTCTGGTTTGTTCTTCGAGGGTTCTGTGGTTTGTGCTGCTGGTTGGATGTATTCTTTTGCTCCACCCCTCTATCGGCGCCGTGGGATTTCTCTGCATAGGTTTGTTCGTTGGTTCTATTGCTATGCCCTGGTTCACTGTATGTTCTTGTTGCGTTTGTATTAACGCTGTCAGTTCAACTTCATGTGTTGTGTGGAAAAAGGATTGAACTGAATCGACAATGCTATGGTTGGTCCTTCTTGTGATTTAGTTGCAGACTTAACAATTCGCCCGTTTAACTACACTGTTCCTATTACAGGTTGAAACTTCCGGATTTGCTCCACAATCTTCTCAACTCGGCTCGGTTTCTTGCCAAGGTAAGTTGAAGTTCCATGCTATACTCTGTCTCTCGTTTTCACCAGTTACTTAGGTATGTTGCTCTTGGTGAGCAGGGTTTATTTCATCCGTCTTGCCTTCTCGTTCACTGTCTCTCCTTAATATCGAGGTAAATGCTACAGGGCTTGTTCCCTGTTCCTTGTTTTGAAACTTCGTTTTCGTTTACCACTGTACTGGCAGGTTTTTAACTCCTATTTGCTTACTCCATGTGCAGGTCAACCAGTCTCGAGATATCCGTGGGTTCGACCGGTCGGAAAAGAAGACAACCCAATCAAGGAAACGGGTAGGGTCGTTCTGCTTTGTGACTGGTTAACTTGGAAATTATCTGTGTCTTTTCTGGTTCCCGCTCTTTCTGCGTCCTTGGTCTTTGAGGATTGTTTCAGCAAACCCTCCGTTGGCAAACTGTGCCCATAGCTATAGGGTTTCTGTCTGGTTCAATTTGTAAGTTTCCACAGTCGTCGTTGAGCACTGTTCGCTCATTTATATATATAAACCCTACTTTTCGTTTACTGTTATAAAACAAAGAGGTTTCTGCAAAATGTATATTGAACTATTTCTGAAAGTCTCTATGATTGTTTTTACTCAGTTAATTTGAAAAACTATTAATGCATTACCTGGTTTCTTTCTGGTGTATTACCGATGGGTAACTGGTTGCTTCTCGAATCTTTTTGCTGGAAAAAGAATTGATTACTGTTTGCTATGACTCTTCGTTCCTCGCTTGTGGGCTAACTCTTTTCGTACGCTATCGAATAGCTGCTCTTTGTTGTTTTCAGGTTTCTGTCTGCAAAGATTGTTCACTTCCTAACTCTGTTTACCATACATATTAAAATGTACATTCAAAATGTAGTAGAATAATACATATATATGTGAGATTAGCCGTACCTGTAAATCTGGCAGATGTTTAAAGAACACTGGTTCTTATTATGCTTTTCTTCCTGAAAATTCCGAACCTTACATCTGATTTACTTTCTGGTTTAAATACTTGTCAAGAAAAGAAACGTGTAACAGTTTCTTGTTTTCAGTTGGAATTGGTAACTGGAATATTCTAACTGTCTAATCAGTTTCTCCTTTCTTTAAACAAAGACCAATCGAACTTCTAATTGTTTTTAAAGCAAAACAGTCAGACTCCTAATTAACAAAACAGTTAATAGTCCTGAATCCTATTGTTTCTGCCTAATTTCTGAATAACAATAAATAAAAAGAAATTAAAATACAGGTTCCATAACCTGCCTACCAACACGTGCATAAGTCTTCTTTCCTGTCGAGACAGTCAACCTTCTTTTCCCTCCTCCGAGCTGGATGCTCCTGCATCAGGCTCCCGGGGTGGAAAAAAGTCATGTCTCCGTTCCATGAGATCGTCGACAGAGTAACCTGCTTTCTGTATCTGTGTCGCGTCAAGCCACGAGCTGTCCTCTATTGGTCGGTTCTTCCACTTGACTAAATACTGCAGATATTCTTTCCTTCGGGTGCACCTGGCTACCTGCGTATCGAGAATATTCTCGATCTCAAGTGGCTGTGCCGTGGGCATCTGTCTCATCCAAGAACCCTCCTCAAACTTGGTGTCTCGTTCTGGCCTTTCTGTGGCGTCATTCTCAGTACCAGCAATATAAGGAAATAAATCTTCCACATTAAAGATGGGTGAAATACCTATCCCTGGCGGCAACTGCAACTCATAGGCATTGGCGGAAAACTTGCGAATGATCTTGCAAGGGCCAATCTTCTTAAATTTCAGCTTATTATATTCTCTTCTTGGAAACCGTTCCTTGCGCAGGTGCACGAGGACTTCGTCCCCCACATTAAACTGAACTTATCGTCTTTTCAAATCAGCCCGCTGCTTATACTTCTGACTGATGTCCTGTAATTTCAGTTTCACCGTTTCATGCAAGTCGCTCATTTCTTGGGCGAAATCTTCCCCGTCTGCACTCTGTTTTTCAAGTTTCCCCAAGTCTCGCAGTTCATGCACTCCGCGAGGATGCATGCCATACAAGATTTGGAAAGGACTATAACCTGAGCTGCGATTCGGTGAATCGTTATATGCGAACTCTGCCTGAGCAAGTACACGATCCCACATTCGCGAATTCTCACCTATTAAACTCCGCAGTAGATTTCCCAGACTCCTGTTCACCACTTCAGTCTGCCCATCATTCTATGGGTGGTAAGCAGAGCTGAAATGTAACTGAGTGTCCAACTTTTTCCATAAGGTTCGCCAAAAATGTCCGGTGAACTTCACATCCCTGTCGGAAATGATGGATCTCGGTAGACCGTGCAGCCTAACAATCTCTGTGAAAAACAGGTGTGCTACATGAGTAGCGTCACTGGTTTTGCTGCAAGGTATAAAATGCGCCATTTTTGAAAACCCATCCACTACCACCATTACTGAATCGAAACCCCATTGCGTCTTAGGCAAACCCAAGACAAAGTCCAAGCTGACTAAGTCCCATGGTCTGCTCGGAATGGGTAGTGGCATATAAAGACCTGCATTTTGGCTGTGTCCCTTAGCCAATTGACACGTTTTGCACCGGCTCACATACCTCTGTACGTCTCGTCGCAACCTTGGCCAAAAATAGAAATTCTCAACTTGTGAAAATGTTTTGTCCATACCGAAATGTCCGGCTAGACCTCCGCTATGTTTTTCCCGGATGATGTTCTCTCTCATCGAACAGTCGGGAACGCATAACTGTCCTCCTCTGAACAATAACCCTTCCTGCAGATTATAGTCCAACCATGGACTATTATTCCTTAACAGAGGGTTTTGGCAGGCCTCATAGGCCTCCTTAAAATTTGCATCTACCTTATACAAATCCTTCAGGTGATCAAAACCCAGCACCTGCACCGTACTCTCCTGCAGGAGCAGAACTCTTCTGCTTAATGCATCTACCACCTTGTTGGATGTCCCACTTATATGTTTCAGTACGAATGTAAAGCTTTGCAGATATTCCACCCACTCTGCATGCTTGTGATTCAACTTGTGCTGCTGCATAACATACTGTAAAGCAGAATTGTCAGAAAATAACACAAACTCATTACCTAACAGATAGTGCCTCCAGTGATTCAAGGCTTGAACGACTGCATAAAACTCCTTGTCGTAAGATGAATACTTCTGCCTGCTTTCGTTCAAATTCTCACTGAAATAGGCAACTGGTCTATCCTCCTGGCTGAGTACTGCTCCAATGGCTGTACCGCTGGCATCACAACGAACTTGAAAATTTTTATTGAAATCTGGTAATCGCAAAATTGGCCTCTCAGTGATCTTTCTCTTCAGAGTTTGAAAACTATTTTCTGCTGCTTCAATCCAGCAAAAAGGCTGATTTGCCTTCTTAATTGTGTCCAACATGGGTGCACAGATCCCGCTAAAATTTCTGATAAACTTCCTGTAAAAAGCTTGCCAAGCCATGAAAACTTCGAACCTCGAACAAACTCTTTGGGGATGGCCAGCTAACTATCGCTTCAATCTTCTCCGGATCCATCTTCAGCTCGTTCTCTGCAATCACAAAACCCAAATAAACTAATTCTTTTTGAAAGAAAGTACACTTTTTCAAATTTATCAGCAGTTTGTTCTGCTGTAATCTCCTCAGTACACTTCGAACATGTCGAAAGTGTTCCTCTTTTGTTCTGCTGAAGATTAAAATATCATCCTAGTACACAATCACAAATTTCCCAATAAAATCCTTCAATACTTCATTCATCAGGCGCATGAAAGTACTGGGGGCGTTGCTCAAACCAAATGGCATCACCAGCCATTCGTACAGTCCTTCATTCGTCTTGAAAGTTGTCTTCCACTCATCCCCCTCCCGAATTCGGATCTGGTGGTAGCCACTCTTCAAGTCAATCTTCGAAAAATAGGCTGCCCCACTCAAACAGTCCATCATGTCATCCATTCTTGGTAACGGAAACCTGTACCGAATTGTAATCTTGTTAATAGCCCTTGAATCTATACACATCCGCCATTCGCCACCTTTCTTAGGAGCTAATACTGTTGGAACTGCACAGGGACTCATACTCTCTCTGATCAGTCCTTTGTCCAGCAATTCCTGCACCTGTTTCCGAATTTCTTCATGATCTTTCGGGCTCATACGATAAGCTGCCTTGTTTGGCAAGCTAGCTCCTGGTATAAAATCAATGCAGTGGCTGATACCTCTCTCAGGGGGTAGCTCGTCTGGAAGATCATCCACTATGATGTCCCCAAAATCTTGCAACATGTCTTGAATCTCCTCAGGTAAATCTGTAATTGTAGTGTGCAATATCACTGTTCTTGGCCTCCTCACAACAGCAAAATTCACATCACTGTCTTCAATCTGTTTTAAAAACTCTTTCCCACCTAACAGCAGTGCTTTTACTCCACTGGTTTCTGCTGTACCTTCCTCCTTAATGGGTGCAAGCATGTGCTTGATCCCATCTTTAACAAACTTATAGCAAATTGTTTTCCCGTCATGAACCACTTTTCTGTCAAACTTCCAGGGTCTTCCTAACAGTATATGACAGACATCCATTGGCATAACATCGCAGATAATTCTGTCCTTATACCTGCCTATCTGGAACTCCACCTCACATTGTTCATCAACTAACAGCTGATGCCCTTTCTGCAGCCACTATACCTTGAAGGGAGTGGGATGTTTCAGCTTTTTCAATCCCAATTTCTCCACCATTTCTGTGGCCACCAAATTATCCGTGCTCCCGCTGTCAATGATCAGTTTGCAGCATTTACCCTGTGACTTTCAAACTGTCTGGAACAAAGCCTTTCTTTGGTCCGGGTCCACCACCTCCTTTGCTGGTTTTAACATCACTTTATTCAGCACCAAGGCTTCACCGGTTTCTAGTGCATTCTCCACTTCTTGTGGCTGTGTCTCCGCTTCTTCTGATTGAGCAACATAAGTTCCTCTCCCACCTGCTGGTTCACCCTCATGACATTCATACGATTTGTGCCCCCACTTTTGGCACCGATAGCACTGGACAGCTCCTCTGCCCTGACCATTTCCTCTCCCTCGCTGGGCTGGTCGTCCTCCTCTAGTGTTGTTGTCCTTTTCTACTGTTCCTGCAGATTTAGAACTGTTGCTCTCTTCAGTCGAACCTGTACCTCTGCCTCTACCAAAGGCCTTCCCCTTTCCTCGGCCAGATCCACCTCCTCTTCTGGCATTCTGTTTTATGTTTATCTTTTCCTCTACCTTCAAGGCGAAATGATACGCCTCCTCCAAGGTTCTGGGTGAGAGAATACCAATTTCATCCAGTATCTCTCCCCTGAGCCCATTCAAGAACCTTGCTGTTTTCTCTGGGGTATCTTCCAGATACCCTGCCCTCAAATTTAACTTGTAAAATTCTTCAGTATATTCTTTGACCGTCATTCCCCTTTGCCTCAAGTTTTGTACTTGCCTGTACAACATTATTTGATAATCCTTAGGCAGAAAATTCTCCTTCAGCTTGGCCTCCATTCTGGTCCATTTTTTAATAGGCTGTTTATGTAGCCTTTTTCTTTCTGCCTGTACGCTGTCCCACCACAAGGATGCATGTCCTTTCAATTTGGTGGCAGCGAACTTTACCTGCTTGTCCTCACTAGTTTCTTCAAACTCAAAATATTTGTTGACTTCACTCAGCCAATCCAACAATACACCTGCCGACAAACTCCCGTCATAAGTGGAAAGTTCATGTTTCGACTTATGACTGGACAACAGAACTGATTTCAACAATCTGAGTTCAGGTGTCACCCCTTCGAACTCATCTTTCGGTTCTACCACATCTTCATCACTGTCATCTGCTGGGTCTATCCTTCCCCCAGCTTCTACTGCTGCCAATCTCTGATTCAAAATACGAATCTCTTCGCGCAGTCCTTCTTCTGCCATCCTTCAAACTGCTCTCCCTCTTCCTCTTCTGCCAACCTCCATTGTCTTTCCCTATCTCCTGTAACCTGCTCTGATACCAAAAATTGAAGGCCTAAGCCCTCGGTCCGTGTTCTAACTTGATCTCAAAATAAAAATCTGGCAACCTTATCCTAAGGTTACTCTATTCTCACGAGGCATAGATATTAATTTGGGTTAACACTATTCATAATAAAAGTGCGGATAATGTTTTAAAGTGATTCTTTGATCCGTAAGATTGGATCTACTCTGTCATCAAAGTTCAATTAAGTCGTTGTCCTCGTTGATTGGTATTTTGTGACACCTGTCTGCCTTGATACTCGCTCCTCCCGCCTTTCGACAAACCCTAGTCTTCGACACGGTTTCAGTTCATTTCTCTCTCAGCGCTTCGGGGTTCTCTGCTCTGGTTTGCTCTTCGAGGGTTCTGTGGTTTATGCTGCTGGTTCGATGTATTCTTTTGCTCCACCCCTCCGTCGGCGCCATGGGATTTCTCTGCATAGGTTTGTTCGTTGGTTCTGTTGCTATGCCCTGGTTCACTGTATGTTCTTGTTGCGTTTGTATTAACGTTGTCAGTTCAACTTCATGTGCCATGTGGAAAAAGGATTGAACTGAATCGACAATGCTCTGGTTGGTCCTTCTTGTGATTTAGTTGCAGACTTAACAATTCACCCGTTTAACTACATTGTTCCTGTTACAGGTTGAAACTTCCAGATTTGCTCCACAATCTTCTCAACTCGGCTCGGTTTCTTGCCAAGGTAAGTTGAAGTTCCATGCTATACTCTGTCTCTCGTTTTCACCAGTTACTTATGTATGTTTCTCCTGGTGAGCAGGGTTTATTTCGTCCGTC
Organism: Pinus albicaulis; assembly: GCA_034641835.2. Taxonomy (NCBI): domain Eukaryota; kingdom Viridiplantae; phylum Streptophyta; class Pinopsida; order Pinales; family Pinaceae; genus Pinus; species Pinus albicaulis. Next base: position 1,486,950,479 of record CM076577.1, on the reverse strand, counting down.
TTGCCTTCTCGTTCACTGTCTCTCCTTAATATCCAGGTAAATGCTATAGGGCTTGTTCCCTGTTCCTTGTTTTGAAACTTCATTTTCGTTTACCACTGTACTGGCAGGTTTTTAACTCCTATTTTCTTACTCCATGTGCAGGTCAACCAGTCTCGAGATATCCGTGGGTTCGACCGGTCGGAAAGGAAGACAACCCAATCAAGGAAACGGGTAGGGTCGTTCTGCTTTGTGACTGGTTAACTTGGAAATTATCTGTGTCTTTTCTGGTTCCCGCTCTTTCTGCGTCCTTGGTCTTTGAGGATTGTTTCAGCAAACCCTCCGTTGGCAAACTATGCCCATAGCTATAGGGTTTCTGTCTGGTTCAATTTGTAAGTTTCCACAGTCGCCGTTGAGCACTGTTCGCTCATTTATATATATAAACCCTACTTTGTGTTTACTGTTATAAAACAAAGGGGTTTCTGCAAAATGTATATTGAACTATTTCTGAAAGTCTCTATGACTATTTTTACTCAGTTAATTTGAAAAACTCTTAATGCATTACCTGGTTTCTTTCTGGTGTATTACCGATGGGTAACTGGTTGCTTCTCGAATCTTTTTGCTGGAAAAAGAATTGATTACTGTTTGCTATGACTCTTCGTTCCTCGCCTGTATGCTAACTCTTTTCGTACGCTGTCGAATAGCTGCTCTTTGTTGTTGTCACGTTCCTGTCTGCAAGGATTGTTAACTTCCTAACTCTGTTTACCATACATATTAAAATGTACATTCAAAATGCAGTAGAATAATACATATACATGTGAGATTAGCCGTAGCTGTAGATCTGGCAGATGTTTAAACAACTCTGGTTCTTATTATGCTTTTCTTCCTGAAAATTCCGAACCTTACATCTGATTTACTTTCTGGTTTAAATACTTGTCAAGAAAAGAAACGTGTAACAGTTTCTTGTTTTCAGTTGGAATTGGTAACTGGAATATTCTAACTGTCTAATCAGTTTCTCCTTTCTTTAAACAAAGACCAATCGAACTTCTAATTGTTTTTAAAGCAAAACAGTCAGACTCCTAATTAACAAAACAGTTAATAGTCCTGAATCCTATTGTTTCTGCCTAATTTCTGAATAACAATAAATAAAAAGAAATTAAAATACAGGTTCCATAACCTGCCTACCAACACGTGCATAAGTCTTCTTTCCTGTCGAGACAGTCAACCTTCTTTTCCCTCCTCCGAGCTGGATGCTCCTGCATCAATTTTCTATGTGATTGTGATATAATTCTTTGTTTTTAAAATTCAAGTTTCCATTTTATAAACTTGTTAAACATATAAAATGAATCTCTCTATATGGAAATATTGAATTACAAACCATATTTTGGATAGTTGAACTACATTTGGCATGTGAAGTAATGTTGTGATATAATGTTTTGTTTTTAAAACTCAAGTTTTAGATGGTTTAACTACATTTGGCATGTGATTGTGATATAATGTTTTGTTTTTATTGAATATATGAACTACATTTGGCATGTGAAGTAATGTTGTGATATAATGTAAATTTTTTTTAAAAGTCAAGTTTTGGATGATTGAACTACATTTGGCATATGATTGTGATGTAATGTTTTTTAATTTATTGGATAGTTGAACTACATTTGGAATGTGAGGTAATGTTGTGATATAATTTGTTTTGTTTTTAAAAATCGAGTTTTGGATGGTTGAACTACATTTGGCATGTGATTGTGATATAATGTTTCAAGTTTTTTTGGATAGTTGAACTACATTTGGCATGTGTTCAGTAATGTTTTGATATAATGTTTTGTTTTTAAAACTCAAGTTTTGGATGGATGAACTGCATTTGGCATGTGATTGTGATATAATGTTTTGTTTTTAAAATTCAAGTTGTCATTTACATAGAAATGATTTAAGTACATGTTTGAATATATATATATATATATAAACAATTTCATAATATTCTAGGTATACTTAGATGTGTCAAACAATCATAAAATTTTAAAATTGCATTCTAGAACATATATATATCTAGTACGTGCAAAATTTTTCATCAATGCACATAGAAAAGCTACTTTCAACCGATAGTAAACTGGAAATTAAAAAACACATACCACACATTTTTCATTCAAAGATGAATATTATATAATTTACTTCTAATAGACACACACATCTAAAACAAAATCGTGCAACTTCAAATTTGCATTATATCAAATATGTTAGATACACAGATATGTACATTTTGTAATAATGAAATTATGACAAATTGTAACATAGAATGTATGAAATAATTTAGACCAGATAATATAGACATGTGTATGTGTACACGTGTATAAATTACTCGTGTGCATGTACCAAAACAATGTACATGTGAAAAAACTTGCACAGATAACACTACAAGGCAATTCAATTTTTAGTTGAGTTCCGGAAGTTCTAAAACATGAATCCAAAGAGAAGAAATTGTTGGGTAGTTCAATCAAAAAAATTCCAGTGGAATTCCATCTTCAATGATCACTTCATGATCGATTTTTGACATTTTCCATTTCTTAATTTTCATTTTTTTATTTGATTAAACTTCTATCAACTTTATGTGTGCTACACACACCAAGTGACTATATTGACAACTTATGACATCATGTTCATAGTCTTCAAAGTAAACAAAATCCCCACTTTGATTAGTTTGTCTAAAAAAATAACCTTTCAGTATAATAGACCCTCTGTCATATGTAAAATTGTGATCATTATAGTTTTCTAATAATTTCATCTTTCGTTCAGTGCAACACATCAAGTAATACTTCACATTTTCATTGTTGATAGTAGGTGCAATTACAACAAAAACATCTCTTGCACAATAAAAAAAACTTATGTATTTAAATTTAGATCATAATTAACATGAAAAATTAACATACATGTACTTGATTTTATGATCTATTTCTATATCTCTATCATTTGAAGGCAATTAAAATGTTACCTTCTCTAACAAGACCAAAAACTTGATCACCATCAGATGATATTGTAGTCTCCTCTAATTTCATTTCTTCAAACATTGCAACGGAAATTTTCCCCTTTGTATTTAGCTCTATATGTTGCCAATATTTTACATACATTTTTTTTTCACAAACATCATGGATTCTGTGTTGTCTATGAAAACATGACAAAAAAAAGAATATTTTCTTTTATCCAATGCAAACACATTTGTGGACAACTTTGTTTTAATTGAATCCAATTTTCGAGTCCCTTTTATTGTTTCACTATCATTTCCAATCGATCTATATACATCTTCGACCCCAATATGCAAAAAAAACCTATATGGAAAATTTAAAGAAGAATATAAATATGATATCAAAATACCGTCAAAGATAATCATTGTGATAAATGTACACTATTTAAAATTGGATATCCAATAAAAATTAAATTGAATGTACCTTCGCACTTCCCTTGATCGCTTAGTCTTATGGCTTAGTGCAGCGATGCACCATTGAAAGAATTCTTTAACGTCCACAAGACGGTTTGCAGAGAGGTCCATTTGATATCTTTGAAGTGCTCATTTTATGCATGCCCCTGCACTATCATGCTCTCCTTTTCCATGACTAGTCTCAAATAAATTACAACAATGCTTAATGTGGGTTTTCATATGAAGACAACACAACCAAAAGAATGATCGTGAAGATTTGAATTGACCTACACATCCATCTGACCATATCCAATGTTCATTGAATTTTATTTCACGACTTTAAAGTAGTCATAAATATTTCCAAAATAGTGTTGTACAAAATCGTCACTGATATAAAAGTGATATTCTTTAATAACATGTCGATTTTCACTCGTGTTTTCTATATGATAAAAATTTTGTTCAACATGTCTATATAGAATATGGACGAGCATGAAGACTTGGTCATAATGATAGTATTCTCTCTGAATTTCTTTTTGTGTGTAATATTCCTAATTAGAGACAGCTAATTGGAATATTCGACTTTGTATAGTTTTTCCGTCTATGGTTTGTAAATAAAAAAAAAGTGAGTAAAGAGGGTATAACTCACTTTAGTAGAATAAGACATCTGCCTAGTAGCACAACGTTGTGACTCAAGGGGGGGGGTCAAGGGGGGCCAAACACCACATAGAGGAGGGGGTCCTACGTGCACTCTAGAAGTTGCTGCGCAGATAAGGATGATGATGTGGAGGAGAGAGAGGCTACGACGAGTTTTGGAGGGAAACCAATGTTATAAAAGATGGAGGAGCCTCCTCATTTGGATCATTCTGGAGTTGTTGATTTTAGAGTGAGACTTTTGTCTTCTTGAGCATGCTGGCTGTTTAGCCTATCTGCAACATTGTTTAGTGCACCGAGTGTCTCCGTGCGGAGATCTCACCCTTAGCCCCGGGGGAATTCGAGTGCCTGCTCGGGCAAGGTTAGTTTTTCAGCATTTTGTGAGTCATTTCATTGTTTGGGTTTGTTGTGGAGCTAGAGCTTATAGAGACTGTGCAGTCATTGGGAGAGAGGACGCAGTCCATTGTGGAGGAGCTTCAGATTGGGGTTTCTGTAGGCGATTTTGCCAGGATTTCGAGCAAAGGGTCAGCCTTTGCTCGTCGAAGGTTTTTAGCGGAGTTTGTGGCAGTATTTCAGCTGTTTCTATCCAGCCAGTGCACTGTACCTTGGAGGCCAGCGTAATTCACTAGGGAGGCAGTTTCTGGTGGTTTTGGGGGTTGGCCATTCTTGAATGGTTTGTGGATCTTGTCGTGGTTGTAGAGGAGAGGAGATTTTTTTATTTTCATCTCATTCCGGCAAGGGGATCAACCCCTAATCTTCAGTCGATTCCAATAGTAGCAGCTACACGACATTTTCCCAACAGCTGGGACGCAGTTCATAGAGCAGCCATTTCCTGTCTTTTCTGAGAGTGTTGTCTCACTTGCCTTGCACAAGATCACCTATTGTACTTCATTACATTTCTCAGATTAATAAAATGGCTCAGCATTTTCTCTCTGTGTTTTTTGGTTGAGTTGCCGTAGTTGCCATTGTTACCATAGTTGCTGTATTCTCTTTCTATTTCTATTATTGTTTTTGAGCGGTCTAGTTCTATACCACTTGGTGCATTTATATTTCGCTCTTAGATAGAGACTGGAAAGGGCCAGGTAGCCTCCAGATCTCATCCTCTTTTTAGAGGCGAAATATTCGGTAAATTCCCTACCAGTCTATCTCTGGTTGGAGTTTGCCGTGTTTTAGAGATATCCCCGAAACAGGATATTACAGTGGTATCAGAGCATAGTTCTGGCTTAGCTTGTGGTTTATGACATCAGGAAAGAGACCGTACAGAAGCAGTAAGTATAGAGACTGTGAGCGTAGGTTGGAGGCCACCTACGAAGAGGGAGACTGTGCCCAGGTAGAAAACGCAGATCAGGAGAGAGAGCCTGTGGCAGACACAGATCAGGTGGAGCTTGTAATAGATTTAAGAGAGAAAGAACCAATGGCAGATGAAACAGAGGCCAAGCAGTTTGGAGAGGCACTCCTCAAGTCTGTGCAGGATTTAGCTAGACAGATTGAGGTGATGGGATAGAGGTTCACAGCTATGGAGGCTAGGCAGCATGAGACTCCATGGGTTTTCCTTGTCAGAGAGGGATCAGGTACATCCCATCACTTGCTAGAGCAGGGTACTGCTCAGCGTGATATTCCTCATCCGACGAGTTCTTGTGCACCTACCCATTCTACTATGCCCACTTTCTTGGGAGCAGATACAGGGGCAAGAGCCCAGCAGGAGGCAGAGCCTAGACACTTAGATGAGTATTTTGCAGAGTATCAGTCCTACGGGCAGGAGTTCAGGGATGCTCTCACATTCAGAGATTTTTTGCAGCTCTAGCAGGACAGTAGACCCTGCAACCATCATAGAGGGCACTGGCATTACCATTATGGAGATTCCCACCGAGCCTCTAGTAGATTTCATCTACCTACGTTTGATGGATCGTCAAAAAGTTCAACAAAGTCTTGGGTGGAGAAGCTGGACATCTATTTCCATCTTAACCAGATGTCGGAGACAGAGGCCATCAAGGTGGCAACATTACATTTGGATGGTGAGGCCCAGGACTGGTGGTTCCATGGGATGGTGACACTTGGGCATTCCATAGTGATGACATATGTCGAGTTTACCAAGAGATTGATAGAGCGTTTTGACCGGAGGGATCCGAAGCAGCATTTTGTTGAGCTGACGAAGCTCAAATAGAGAGGGAGCCCTGAGACATACATTGCAGATTTCTTGAGGGTTTCGGTGATGGTGCCAGATCTATCTGTGACACGGATGATCTATATGTTTGTGGAGGGATTGGCAGAGCCACTTCGAGGTCTAGTCAGATCCACTAGACCAGCTACACTCTAGGATGCTATCAGCAGGACCAAGGATTTGCAGGATGCATTGGCTAGGACACGGACACCTTACCCCCAAAAACAGGGTTCCCAGCCCAAGGGGAAGGATGTGAGGGTTCCACCTCCCAAGGGGAATCCAGGACGGGCACAGGTAGATGATGAGGCCAGGAGGGAGTTGAGGAAGAAGCGGCTGTGCTTCACTTGTCAGGAGCCATGGGCACCAGGGCATAGGTGTGCTGCTGGCAAAGCACACTTCATTGAGGTCTTCTCCTATGATGGCAGGGAAGAGGATGAGGAGGATGATGAGGGGGTGGGAGATAGTCATATGGCCTAGGATCAGTTGCCGCCTCCACCTCCAGGGACAGGAGGTGCAGCTTTTGGACCCACTGGAGGGGCCCTTGCAGCTTTGCGAGGAGTTCCTAAGTATTTGATGTTGCACATACGTGGGACAGTACGTGGCCAACGAGTATCAGTCTTGGTTAACAGTGGGGCAACCCACAATTTCATTGATGCACAGATGGTCGAGCGGAGGGGTATATCGACTGAGAGTTTTGACAGGTTTTCAGTCTTGGTCCCAGGAGTCTAGACAATGTAGTGTGCCCAGTATGTTCCAGAGTTAGCAGTGACGATGGGTACTTACACTGTGACTAATCACCTTTTCGTGGTCAACATACTAGATACCAATGTGGTACTGGGTGTTCAGTGGCTGATTACGCTGGGGAAGGTCACCACGGATTGGGAGGCCTTAGAGATGGAGTGGGATGACAAGAAAACCGGGAAGCATAAGAAGATCTGCGGGATGCATACTTACCCATCTCAGACAGTTTCGACACACCGGATGGAGGAAGAATTCCGGAAGGGAAACATAGAGTGGGCGGTTGAGTTGCAGGCATCAGAGGTAGAGACCACCGGTCGAGCAGTTCGTCCACAGATACAGGCTATCCTTGATAGGTGTGAGGTAGTGTTTGAGGCTATACCACCAGGTCGGCCACCAAATAGAGGGTTTGAGCATGGCAGTGAGCTGGAGCAGGGTATCCAGGGGGTGATCACTACACACTATAGGCATCCCAAAGCCTATCGAGATGAGATTGAGCAGGCCATCTAGGAGTTGTTGGCTCTTGGACACATCAGACCGAGCATGAGTCCATTTGCTTCTTCTGTAGTGCTGGTGAAGAAGAAGGATGACACTTTGAGGATGTGCATTAACTACAGTGCCCTGAACAAGAAGACTCTGAAGAATAGGTACCCTATACCCAGGATCGATGAGCTGATGGATGAGTTGAGAGGAGCCAAGTTCTTCTCAAAGATTGATTTGAGATCAGGGTACCATCAGATTCGCGTGAGGGAACAGGACATTCCCAAGACCGCCTTCAGGTGTCATTATGGGCACTTTGAGTTTTTGGTTATGCCTTTTGGGCTAACCAATGGACCAGCCACCTTTCAGTCTTGCATGAGCCATATCTTTCGTAGTCATCTGAGGAAGTTTCTATTGGTTTTCTTTGATGACATACTCATATATAGCAGGACGTGGGAGGAGCATCTCCAGCATATAGAGACAGTGCTACGCATCTTGGAAGAGCAACAATTCTATGCTAAGCTCTCCAAGTGTGAGTTTGGGATGACATAGATGTTGTATTTGGATCACATCATTGGAGTGGAAGGAGTGAGGGTCCACAAGGAGAAGATTACAACCATTAGAGATTGGCCAGAGCCGAAGAATGTGACGAAACTTCGAGGATTCATTGGGATATGTGCCTATTACAAGAAGTTTGTCAAAGGGTTCTCACAGCTTGCTACACCCCTTACAGATTTGATGAAGAAATGGGCATTCGGTTGGACAGATACAACGCAGAAAGCCTTTGATAGGCTCAAGGAGGTGATGAGTAGCTGCCCAGTGCTTGTGTTGCCAGATTTTACGCAGCCATTTGTCTTGGAGTGTGATGCATCGGGAGAGGGGATCAGCGTAGTATTGATGCAGGGGGGACACCCTATAGCTTTTGAGAGCCAAAAGCTCCTTTCGCATGAGAGGTCATATCCCATATATGACAAGGATATGTTGGCCATCATGCATGCATTGGCCAAATTCTGGCGGTATCTGGTAGGGAACAGATTCAGGGTGAGAACTGACCACAACAGCCTCAGGTTCCTTTTAGAGCAGAAGCAGCTACAGGAGAGGTAGCAGAAGTGGATTAGTAAGATCCAAGCAAATGACTTTGACATTGAGTATGTCAAGGGTAAGAATAATGTGGTAGTAGATTCCCTTTCACGTAGACCAGCCACGTTATCTCTTATGAGCTTGGATGCAGATTGGAGGGCTCGACTCTTAGTTGAGTACTCCAAGGAAAAATTTGCATGTGAGGTGCTGGATGGACAGGTGGCGGATGATCGGTATAGGGTGGTCGATGAGATCATCTATTACAGGGACATGATCTTCTTGACTAAGGGATCTCAGCTTAAGAATAATATACTCCAGGCATCACATGATTCTCCATTGGCAGGCCATCAAGGGTTTACCAAAACCTACAGGGTCATTAGAGAGAGGTTCTCATGGAGGGGCCTCAAGGAGGACATACTCCAGCACATCATGGAGTGCGATGTTTGTCATAGGAACAAGGGTGAGATGAGCCATCCCGTAGGACTGTTGCAGCCTCTTCCCATTCCGGAGGGAAAATGGGAGAGCATATCGATAGACTTCATCACAGGGTTGCCCATGGTGCAAGGCAAGGATTGTATCTTTGTCGTCGTTGATCGACTGACAAAGTATGCACACTTTTTCGCCATATCCGTGAATTACACAGTAGCACAGGTGGTCGAGCTATTCTTCCGGGAGGTTTTTAGGTTGCATGGTCTTCCTAAGACCATCATCAATGACAGGGACAGTCGCTTCATGGGTATATTTTGGCAGGAGCTTTTCCGGCTAGTGGGGGCGGAGTTGACACTAAGTACCAGTTACCACCCACAGACGGATGGACAGATAGAGATAGTTAACAAGTGGCTGGAGGGCTACTTGCGTAACTATGTCAGTGGGCAGCAGCGAGGATGGTTTCATTTGGGGGAGTACTACTGCAACTCGACACATCACATGTCGATTGGTATGTCACCATTTTATGCTTTGTATGGGTACCATCCTTTATCATTTGCTGATGTGATGTTCAGTGCGAGTAAGGCTCCTAGAGCCAAGATGTGGATCCAAGAGAGTCAGGATATCCTCCGAGCTCTCAAGGACAATATGGCTATAGCCTAGAACTAGCAGAAGTTGTATGCCAACAGAGGTCAGGTGGAGCGTTAGTTTGAAGTAGGGGACTTGGTCTACCTACACTTACAGCCATACCGACAGTCGTCGCTGAAGCAGAAGGGAGCTGAGAAGCTCAAGCCTCATTTCTATGGGCCATACAGGGTGATACGCAGGATTGGGCAGGTTGCATATGAGTTGGAGCTGCCCAAGGCAGCAAGATCCACAACATTTTCCATGTATCATGCCTGAAGAAGGCGCTGGGACAGCAGGTGATAGTGACAGAGGAGCTACCACTGACATATGATGAGGGGCACTTGGTGTTGTAGCTGGAGGCCATTATTGATACCAAGGAGAGGCGGTTACAGAGTAGGACAGTCCAGAAATTCTTGGTGTGGTGGAAGAATTTGCCGGATGAGGATGCCACTTGGGAGAGCGAGAAGTTTATATAGCATCCATCACTTCAGTTGCTTGAGGGAAAGCAACATTTTGTCGGGGGGGACTGTAATATTCCTAATTAGCGACAGCTAATTGGAATATTTGACTTTGTATAGTTTTTCCGTCTATGGTTTGTAAATAAATAAAAAGTGAGTAAAGAGGGTCTAACTCACTTTAGTAGAATAAGACATCCACCTAGTAGCACAACGTTGTGACTCAAGGGGGGGGGGTCAAGGGGGGCCAAACACCACATAGAGGAGGGTGGCCTACATGCACTCTAGAATCTTCTGCACAGATAAGGATGACGATGTGGAGGAGAGAGAGGCTACAACGGGTTTTGGAGGGAAACCAATGTTATAAAATATGGAGGAGCCTCCTCATTTGGATCATTCTGGAGATGTTGATTTTGGAGTGAGACTTTTTCCTTCTTGAGCACACTGGCTGTTTAGCCTGTCTGCAGCACTGTTTAGTGCACCGAGTGTCTCTGTGTGGAGATCTCACCCTTATCCCCGGGGGACTTCGAGTGCCTGCTTAGGCAAGGTTAGTTTTTCAGCATTTTGTGAGTCATTTCATTGTTTGGGTTTGTTACGGAGCTAGAGCTTATAGAGACTGCGCAGTCACTGGGAGAAAGGATGCAGTCCATTATGGAGGAGCTTCGGATTGGGGTTTCTGCAGGTGATTTCACAAGGATTTTGAGCAGAGGGTTAGCCTTTGCCTGTCGGAGGTTTTTGGTAGTGTTGGGGTTCCCATGTTTTGGCCAGGTTGACAAGACCAAAATATGAGACAACATAGAACCACTTTCAGACCTTAGGATATAGCCCTCCTAGGTGCAGAGAGGGATCTCTCTATGTGATTCTAAAGGTATATGTCTTTGAAGGCTCAAAGTTGGATTTTAGGCTAGTTATAGGCTCATGGTTGTTTGTTTGATTATTTGTATTTGGTTGTTGGGAATCAGGAAAGGAAGATCTAGTATAAGGCAAGGATGAGTATAGAGGGAATTAGGCTAAAATAGATAACTCAGGGAACATCCAGGCCATTGGGCTATGGAGTCAAGAAAGGATTTATTTGTAATCAATGTGCAAGCTTTCAGTTGGGCTAGTCATCTAGAGCATTTGGATCTTAAAGGGAGATGTTCGGAATGGGACGTTAAGGACAGAAAATGAAAGGAGGAGAACCAACCAATTCTGTCTATAGATCAGGCCAGAGGTCATTTAACTACAGGCCTGCTTGGACAAAATCAGAGGCAATACAAGGGATCTTGGGAAAACCTAATTTTGGTGGAAAGATCCTAGAGAGGCAAAGACTAGGTTCTAGACCTCCAGTGTTCTCAACACATTCAACTAAATCCTACCGAGAACATCTAAACACAGATTTCATCAATTCATACATCAGAGAGCAGGAAATAACATCCACTACATTGGTTAAATCAATTGAAATCGATATTCAGATACACATATAAGCAGAAAACATAAAGGGTTGGGAGAGCAGCAACATAAGGTACCTATCAAGGGTAAATCTTATGCCAAACTTCTGATGCGAGCCTGAAGAAACATAATGAAATGAAAGCAAGTCAATCACAAATACAGAGAAAGGAAAACATCACCAGTCGCTTTAGATCAGGATCCAAAGAAACATGCTTGTCATATTAAAAACAACACCAATCAGGTACATCATAGCCCATAGCTTGAACATTCAGTTTGAATACATCAAACCTCAGCCTATCTTACAATATTGCACAGGGAACTTGTCTCAAGAGGAAAATGCTTGCATTTCACTGATATCTCATCAACAACCATTACAATGTTTCCTTCTGTGCTTTATAGCAGATGATGGATGGAAGATAAACTGAGAGGGCAGGTGAAAATTAAAGTAACATTAAACACAAAAATGAATGCAGGGCCGAAACCCATTCTGTTTGACTGCTGTGTATTTAATTTCTATCATTTATTTATGCAGGAGTGACCTTCTTCAGATTTACCCTTACTTCAGACATGACTTTGCTATATCCTGGTGACCATACTCTATTGTACTTGTGGGGAATAAACAAATGGTGCACAGCTGATGTGAAGTCTTCTTCATAAATGTTCCGATTGTTTTGAACTGCGGCTAGGGCGGAAACTCCTTCAGGGACATTCTGCTTAATAAAAGCTGTATGGGTACCCTATACGTGATGGAGAAAAACATTCTGCTGATGAATAAACCTAGGTGGTACCTGCTACTGTGCTCAAGATCTTTGGGTCGATCCTCGGGGTCTTCAAGCCGCTGCTCTGCCCTTTAGATCTTTGATAAAAGGCTCAAGATCTTCCATTGGCTTGCCTTAATCTCCTTTGCTTTGTACTGAAACACTCTGCCACTCCATTTTTCTTCTAACATGGTAGCTCGGGCTTTTAATGGTGCTGAAAGGTTGTCCACAAGGTTCGAATGCCGTTCTTTAAAGAAAATCATGTCAGCCGCTATCTTTGACTGTCTCACGGTAGTACCAGCTCCTGGATTTAATTTTGTCTGCTCATTTTGCCATGTAGATTTATGGTGGTCTTCTACCTTTAGAACACCTGCAAAACAACAAACTGTGAGAAAATAGACCTAGGGGTGGCGGACATGACGAATGTGATGAGGGCGACCATGAAAAATGCCGAGGAGAAAAAATGCGTAGGTTTATGGTGAGGGTTCGACGACAAATGGTCTGAGAGGTGGATGCACAGTGGAGGCAGTTTGCATGGAAAAACCATGTAAAATGAATTTGGAAACAAATATATGCGAAGAGACGTGCGGGCGTATGGCAAAGATATGTGGAGATGACATGGCGAGGTGGGAGACTGTGGAACAGTCGACGATGGCAGAACAGATCTGGACCGTCGGATATCCAGAGAGATCGACGGAAGGAATGCCACGCACAGTGGGCCACGGGGCAATGGACAGCAGGGTAAAACTTTTGCATCTTTGGAAGACGTCCGCCGTTGGATGAGACCCCTCAGATCTGACGGTCCTTAGCAATTTCGCTGAGCGTTTTGAGACGGGAATTAACGTGCGGGGAGACAGCGGTTTCGGGATCGTACCAGGGACAGGTGTCGACAGTCATATGGAATCACTAGGTTTTGGATGAATACTGCCCTCTGCGGATGAGCGGTGCAGAAAATACCGGTGGTTTCGAAACATAATGCGGTGCGGGGTCCACTGGTCGAGGAGATTCCGGGCTGTTGATTCATTTGGGGATGGACGGTTTAGACGCGATCAACGGCAATGGATGGTTTCAATGGTGCTTACCGTCGGATAAGCGATCGTCATTCGTTTGGGGGGGTCAACGGTCTAGACTGTGCCCAATCAAGACTAGGGGATAGGTGCCTTCGGAGCAGGCGGGTGGTTTCAGCACCTGGTTACATGGAAGCATGAGAGCAGGGCTTAACGAAAGAAAGGGCTAAGACCTATATATGGAAACTCACCATTTTAATCCAATTTAAACGCAATTTGAGGCCTAAGGAAAGGACTGATAGGGAGATGAAGTGGACATCCAGGGGAAATAAAGGGTGATGGGGAAATTTAAAGGGGATTTTGGGGGTTTTAAGAGGATAATGATGGGAATCAAAGGAACAAAGAGGATTTGACAAAGGGAGAAAAAAGGGGGGGGTTACAATGGGAGTATTTGCAGGGGTGCAAGGGGTAAAAATAGGCCTTTGAAGAATGGATCAGCAGAGAGGATCTATAATTGGGCACAGCACAAAGAGACTCCAAGGAGGATGCATTTTCAAGGGAAAGGCATTCCTTGGAGGCTCCAGAACAATCTAGCCCCTAGCTTGCTTGCCAAGAATTTCATAGGGGGGCTAACAGTGGCTCCACATGGGGATGGCTTCTTCTTGAAGGAGTCAAGAATTCAGAAATTGATCTCTTGGTGTAGGCCATATGCCTGCTGCTTGGGTCATCCCTTTACTTTCTTTGATCAGCTGCCACATCATGAAAAAGTTATTAGCAGAAAAACTTTTCCAACCAGTCTACCTACCCAAACTACAGTCCTAACTATTTTCCCTTGGGTGCATTTGAGCTAGCAGACCCTTTACATTTTATTTTCAAAACAAAAACAAACCTATTCTAAATCTACCCTTATTTCTCCATGAGGCCAGATTAGACTGTTGGCCTCATCTATTTCTCTACCTAATCTACTACCTGCTGGGATTAAACTGTCCAACAGGTTTCTTCACCTACATTCTAAGACAGGAAATTTAAAACATCCAATCCAGGATTAGACTGTCTGACTTGCTGTACAGAAACTTGTAGAAGAAAAAACTGTGAAGGCATGGGATTCTGCAATTTTTAAACATTCTTCTTTCTCTGTGACTCAAGTTTTGAGCATATTTGAGTCACTTCTTTTCTTCGATTTCAACTCTGGTTTTGGAACATTTTCTCCTTTGTTGAAAATAAAAGGCTGCAATGGTATGTACAATGAAAATGAAACTGGAAATGAAAATTAGTAGAAGCAATGCTTGAGCATCCTGCCATTGACAGGACCCCAAAACAACTGTGTGCCATCAAGTTCTTGCAGAAAAAACGCATTAGGACCCACAGTGGCTTGTATGATATATGGACCTTGCCACAAACTGTCAAACTTACCATGTTTGCCTTTGTCCTCTCTTCTTGAATCCCATTTCAGAACTTTATCCCCAACCTTGAAACCTGAAGCTTTGGTTCTTTTGTCAAACTACCTTTTTATGCTTTCCTGTATTCTGACAGCTCTGTCATAAACCTGCTCCCTTGTTTGCTGCAGGTGGATAGTTTCATTGATTCTTCTCACCATACTGTTCTCCTCTGATTGGATCTCCTGGACAAGCTTGACAACTGGAACTCCAAGGCTTGTGGGAAAAACTGCTTCAGTCCCATAAACCAGCTGGAAGGGTGACATGCCAATATATTTCTTCATAGTGAGCCTGTCAGCCCACAAAGCATGCACCAAATTTTATGCCATGACCTTTTGTTTTCCTCCAACATATTTTTGATGATTGTAACCAGGCTTTTGTTCGATGATTCAGCTAGGCCATTACCCTAGGGGTAATAGGCAGTTGAATGACCAAGTGCCATTCCGTACCTGTGACAGAAATCAACCATTCTTTTGGATCCGAAAGAAGCAGCATTGTTAGTGATTATTTTCCTTGTACAGCCAAACTGAGATAGGATGAAGTCTTCTAGGAACCTAATGATGACAGAATCAGTGGAATTCCTAGTGGGTATGGCTTCTATCCATTTAGTGAAGTAATCTGTAGCAGTTAGGATCCATTTATGTTGTCCAGAGGAGGCAGGATGAATTTCTCCCATAAAGTCTAGGCCCCATTGCATGAAGGGACCTTCTATGGTGATAGGTTGTAAAGGGAGAGGGAGGAGCTTTCTTTTGCCTTCAAAGATCTAACACTTATGGCAGGCAAGTATCATTTTATGGACATCACTGAAGAGGGTAGGCCAATAATAACCAGCCCTGAGTATTTTGTTTGCAGTGGCTTTCCAACTCAGGTGGCCTCCACATTCTCCAGCATGGAATTCCTGTTTGATTTTTTCAGCTTTAGTTTCAGACAAAAATTTCAGTAGAAGGCCATTTGGATTTTTCCAATATAGACTCTCATTCATAATGCAGTAATTTATAGCTTTGAGTTTTATGAATCTGGCCTTTGTTTTGGACAGTTCTGGAGGGGCATTGAGGTTTTTGAGCACGTAAAGGACATCACTATTCCAAGGAGAGTTCTGAAACTGATCCTCAACAATTGGATGGGGCAATCCTTCCTGCTCATCTAAGGCATTCATCATGTTAATGTCAAGGGCCTGCAGGTTTGATTCAGCCATTAATTGGGCCAGGCCTTGACCTTTGATCAGCTTGGTGGGTTTTATTTCAAGGTCATATTCCAAGATTGTAGCAATCCATTTGCCCCTTTTCCCATCAGGTTCTTGGGACAAAATATCTTTGACCACTGTATTTGGAACATAGGCTATGGTGTGAGAATGCAGAATGTACACCCTAAAGTCTTTTCAGGCCTTAACCAGAGCATAGGCATGTTTTTCCATGATGTTGTACTTTAAGGGTGCATCTCTCAAGGCCTTACTGAAGAAAGCTATGGGCTGTTCATTACCTTATGAATTTTTCTACAGCAAAACTGCAGCTATTGTGTGTTGGGAAGCAAATGAAAAGATCAGAAAATATTTTGAGAAGTCAGGGCTGATAAGGACAAGGGCCTGGGTGAGTGCAAGTTTTACTGACTCAAAATATTTCTTGGCTTCAACAGTCCACTTAATCCCTGCACCTTTCTTTAGCATTTCAGTCATTTTCCTAAGGTTCTCAGCAAGATTGGGGATAAATCTCCTAAGGAAATTAATCTTCCCGATGAAGGACTGTAACTCCCTGATGTTTCTTGGGTGTGTGATTTGGAGTGTTCCCTCAACTCTCTATGGGTCTATCCTGATCCCTTTCTCAGATATAATGTGGCCAAAAAGTTTACCTTCTTGCAATCCAAAAATAGTTTTCTTAGGGTTCAGGGACAGACCATACCTTCTACATTTTTCAAAAACTTTTCTCAGGTGTTTCAGATGTTCTTCTTCAGTTTTAGAAAAGACAATGAAGTCATCCAAGTAGATAACTATGAAGTGTCCTATCTCCTCTGAGAAAGCTATGTCCATCGCTCTCTGGAAGGTGGCGCCAGCATTCATCAATCCGAAAGGCATTTTCACATACATGAAGGTGCCCCATGGAGTGGTAAATGCTGTTTTGAGTTTATCTTCTGGGAGTACCAGAAATTGGTTATATCCTAAAAAACCATCAAGCAGGGAGATTATTTTATAGCCTACTACCTTTTGTAGGATATGCTCCATTCTAGGAAAAGGGTAGTTTTCTTTCTAGGAGGCTCCGTTGAGGTTTCTGAAGTCTATGCATAATCTAATATCCCCTGTTTTCTTCCTTACAACCACTAAGTTTGACACCCAATCAGAAAACTTTACAGGGACTATAATGCCTGCATCATACATATTTTTAATTTCCCTCTCTACTGCAGGCAATTGTTTTGGATTGATCCTACGGATTTTTTGTCTGAAAGGCTTCTGATTTTCCTTTAGTGGTATCTTGTGTTGTATGATGTTGGTGTCATAGGCCTTTAAGTCTTCATAGCTCCATGCAAACACATCAATGAATTCCTTAAACAGGTCCAGGTATTTTTTCTTCATGTCTGCAGGTATAGACTTAGCCAGTTTTATCATTTTAGGCTTATCTTCAGTGCCTATGTTGCATTCTTCCACATCAGAATCAACATGTTCTATTGTAGGCTTTTTTTCTACGTCATCAAAGTCGAAAAGGTCCTCTAAGGGTGCCAGGCCTCTGGGTATGTTCTTATCTTTGGCCTGTAGCACCTCTACCTCTTCATTTTCTGTGTTTTCACTATTTTCATCAGAAGCAGAATTTATTTCTATGTTACAGGGTGTTTCTTGTTCATCTGGGGGATCCTCGCGTGGGCAACTGTCATCAGAAATCGAGTCTAAATCAGAAAATTCAAACTCATTCCTGCCCACCAGGAAATCTTCAATCTGTTTGTCTCCTTCAAAGACCTGCCAATATTTTTCATTGTCTAGCACTGCAGGCCTGAATTTGGTCTGACTGATGATCTGTTGGTCAACTAGGGTCTTGGGATATGAGCTAGCTAGACAAGCTAGTCCATTTTCTATCGCATTTTGACCCCTCGGTATAAACACTAACTCATATTCAACAAAATTTTTCAGCAAATCCAGAGTGTCGTTCTTGTATGCCCTAAGCATGGGGTGTTTCGCTGAATACTCACCATTCACCTGCTTGATCACTAACTCAGAGTCTCCTTTCACCGCTATCCTATGGACTCCTAATTTTTTTAATAGATTCAGACCCACGATGAGAGCCTCATATTCTGCAATATTGTTTGTGCATTTGAAATACAGATTCACGGCGTGGCTTTCTGCATGATCATTTTCTGTGTTACGTAGCCACACTCCTGCCCCAGCATTTTGCTTAGTACAGGACCCATAAAAATTCATTTCCCACAGGGGTTTGCCATTATGTTGCGTTGGGGAGCCCGTACTAGATCGTGGGTTGTTTAGTTCTTCACGTGGTGTATCAGTTTGAGAGGCGTGACTAACAGGATGACTGCATAGCGTTTCTGGTTCATTCTGAGTTTTTTTTTCACTATCCTATCCATGGTTTTCTTCATTGTATTCTTCCAGGGTAGCCATTATGCTAAAGTCCATGGGCTCTATGTTTTTGCTCGAATTTTTACTTTCAGGTTCTGGCTCTTCTAAGGATTGGTCATTATAAAGGATGAAAGAATCTAGGTCTGTATGTACAGAGTACAATGGTGAATTTTCAGGCTTCTTGGGGCTGCTGACAAAGAATTTCATCTGAGATTCTCTATACAGTCTTCTAAGTTGGCCAAATATGGGGATAGTGGCATATGAGCCATCCATTTGAATTGTTCCTTGCAGTTTGGCTCCCCATGATCTTGATAGTAACATGCCATATTTGGGTGGCACATCTGCCAGCACCATGTCCATGACCATACATTTGGCAGGAATCTGGGTCAAACTCACACACAAATCTTTGATCAGCCCTAGGCATTTTACTCTACTAGAGTCAAATGAATATAAGTCTTTGTAGGGTCGAGTAATTTCTAGGCCTAGCCTTTCCATCACTACCTTAGGCATTAGATTGTGTGATGCTCCAAAATCATGCATGGCGTTGTGAAGTATCTTGTCATGAATGTTGAGACTGATGTAGAAAGGTGGAACTACCCCTTCCTAAAATTTTCCTTCAATTTTTGGACCAAAGAGTAGGGCTGGTTGATCATCATTCAAATTTACAGAATCATTCATTTCTCCCAGATTCAATGCTTTCAAAATTTGGCCTTTATATACATCCTGAGTGGCCAGCTCAGATAATGGTACATGGATTTTGATCTTGGCAATCTCACTCTCTAAATTGAAAGCAGACTGACTCTTTGGTGTGCTTAACTCTGTTTTATTTGCCACCTTGGTGGCTATATCAGATTGTAATTTCTCACTATGTACAGGATTGGGAACAGTTGTATCAGGAGTACTAACTGAAGTGCTAGTACTGCTGGTTGGTTGACTTTGTTTTCCAGTGCTTTGGTTGTCTTTTTCCTTGTTTTTTCTAGAACTCACAGCTGTTGTTTTGTTATCTACAGAGGTTCTAGAGGATTTATCAGGTCTTTTCTTGATGATCACCTCAGGAGATTTGGTTTTGGATTTATCTTGACTTTTCTTGCTCCTAAGTTCATATTGTTCCCTGACCTGCATCATGGCATTTTCAAATCCTAATCTATAATCCTCAGTTTCCAACCATTCCTCATCCCAATATGAAGGTGAGGGCTGATCTTCTTCTGAATCACAGTTAAGGACTGAGTCCTCTGCTTCAAACATATTTATTGTATTCCCTTCAGACTCTTCAATGATCCCCTCGTCTTCATCTAAAAAGTTTTCTTGAAATGGGGGAATAATTTGTTGATCTAACTCTCTTTGTCTGTTGGGAGCAGCATTGTTTCTTCTAATGTTTTGGTTCTGGTTTCTGTTTTGGTTGTTGTTTTGGACAACCATCCTTTTAATCATTTGTTGAAGTTCCTCCATGTTTTTGGACAATCTGTCATATTTGGGATCAGATGTGGAAGCTACGTTGTCATCCATATATGTTACCCTCCTTTCAGCTTTTAATCTTGCCCTTTTTTCCATTAGGTTTGCTTCTATGGTTATGGCTCCTTTTTGCATGTCTTCCAGGGTGGTGTAATATTTATCCCTAAGCTCATAGGCCATGTCAGCATCAAACCCATCAGGGTATTTTGCTAAGGCCATACCTTGTGGAGGTTTCATATGTGGAGGGAGAGCATTATAAATGCTGTTGAATCTAGTGGTGTAATCGTGAACACTCTCTCCTACGTTCCTCTTAAGGGACATGTAGTCTGCTAGGAGCTGACGAGGGTTTTCCCTAACCTCCCATTTTTTTATGAAGGTCTGATATAATGCAGGGAGATCTTGAATACTGCCAGGAGGTAAACTCTTAAACCATTTCTTCACCTCACCCCCTAAACTTTGGGCAAAGATTCTCATTTTTATTGTTTCATCATCAATCTCCATATAATCAAAGGAATCCTCCATCTTATCTACATGCTGCTGAGCTGTGATGGACTCTTTTGTAGTGAAGTGTGGGATTTTTGATTGATAATCATTTGGTAAGGGTAACAAGGGTTGGGGTAGAACTAAAGGTGCATACCAAGCTGCCATGTTAATGTTCTGATGAGGTATAGGGTTGTCTTGAGCAGCTGGTATTTGGATGACAGGGATATTTGGACCAGCAGAAGTCTGTTGAGCAGATCTAGGGTGAGAGAGCCCCAAGTTTTGTAGGAAGTGAAAATCAGCTGGTGTAGATGGAGGGGTTTCTCTGTTCCTAGTGTTTTGACCACTGTTAGATGGTGTTCTACGGAGCTCAAGGTCTTTCTGGTCTAGGTGATCGAATGACCTAGCTCTAGGTAATCTATTAGGTATGTCTAGGTCAAGGAGGTAATGTGATAGAGCTGTTAGGTCTTTTGGTGCAGAATTAGCTCTATGAATGCGCCTGGAAATAGATGGTATTTTAGGTGTAGAAGCTCCCCTGAGGATACTCTCTGGATTGTCAACTATTTCAGGTGGGTCGGGGTTGGGATAAGCTCTTGTATGGATGGTTCTGAAAGCCAGAATGCTGTTTCACAGGGCTGGTCTCCCAGTGGAGTCTGATTGTGAAACTAAGATAATTAGCAGGCCTACTGATCACCAATGGAGTCTCTTCGTTTAGGATCAATGGAGTCGCCAGGTGGAGGGTTTTTGGATGTGTCTGAAGGGTTACACTGTCCACCACAGTTCTCAAGCACTATCACCTTTCAAGAATCTCCTCACGAAAGTAAACTCCAACCAGAGATTGACTGGGAGGGCATTTACCAGATATGTCACCTCTGAAAAGAGGATGAGATCTGGAGGCTACCTGGCCCTTTCCAGGCTCTGTCTAAGAGTATGATGGATATTCAATAATGGAGGTCGATTCAAGAAAGGAGTGACTAGCTGTCAACCTGTCCAGAGTTCTAAGTTTCTGAGTCTCAATGATTGTTCAAGGTGAAATGCACTCAGATTTTTCCCCAGCGGAGTCGCCATTATGTTGGGGTTCCCATGTTTTGGCCAGGTTGACAAGACCAAAATATGAGACAACATAGAACCACTTTCAGACCTTAGGATCTAGCCCTCCTAGGTCCAGAGAGGGATCTCTCTATGTGAGTCTAAAGGTATATGTCTTTGAAGGCTCAAAGTTGGATTTTAGGCTAGTTATAGGCTCATGGTTGTTTGTTTGATTATTTGTATTTGGTTGTTGGGAATCAGGAAAGGAAGGTACAGTATAAGGCAAGGATGAGTATAGAGGGAATTAAGCTAAAATAGATAACTCAGGGAACATCCAGGCCATTGGGCTATGGAGTCAAGAAAGGATTTATTTGTAATCAATGTGCAAGCTTTCAGTTGGGCTAGTCATCTAGAGCATTTAGATCTTAAAGGGAGATGTTCAGAATGGGACGTTAAGGACAGAAAATGAAAGGAGGAGAACCAACCAATTCTGTCTATAGATCAGGCCAGAGGTCATTTAACTCCAGGCTTGCTTGGACAAAATTAGAGGCAATACAAGGGATCTTGGGAAGACCTAATTTCAGTGGAAAGATCCTAGAGAGGCAAAGACTAGGTTCTAGACCTCCAGTGTTCTCAACACATTCAACTAAATCCTACCGAGAACATCTAAACGCAGATTTCATCAATTCATACATCAGAGAGAAGGCAATAACATCCACTACACTGGTTAAATCAATTGAAATTGATATTCAAATACACATATAAGCAGAAAACATAAAGGGCTGGGAGAGCAGCAACATAAGGTACCTATCAAGGGTAAATCTTATGCCAAACTTCTGATGCAAGCGTGAAGAAACATAATGAAATGAAAGCAAGTCAATCACAAATACAGAGAAAGGAAAACATCACCAGCCGCTTTAGATCAGGATCCAAAGAAACATGCTTGTCATATTAAAAACAACACCAATCAGGTACATCATAGCCCATAGCTTGAACATTCAGTCTGAATACATCAAACCTCATCCTATCTTACAATATTGCACAGGGAACTTGTCTCAAGAGGAAAATGCTTGCATTTCACTGATATCTCATCAAAAACCATTACAATGTTTCCTTCTGTGCTTTATAGCAGATGATGGACGGAAGATAGACTGAGAGGGAAGGTGAAAATTAAAGTAACATTAAACACAAAAATGAATGCAGGGCCGAAACCCATTCTGTTTGACTGCTATGTATTTAATTTTTTTCATTTCTTTATGCAAGAGTGACCTTCTTCAGATTTACCCTTACTTCAGACATGACTTTGCTGCATCCTAGTGGCCATACTCTGTTGTACTTGTGGGGAATAAACAAATGGTGCACAGCTGATGTGAAGTCTGCTTCATAAATGTTCCGATTGTTTTGACCTGCGGCTAGGGTGGAAACTCCTTCAGGGAACTTCTACTTAATAAAAGTTGTATGGGTACCCTGTACGTGATGGGGAAAAACATTCTGTTGATGAATAAACCTAGGTGGTACCTGCTACTATGCTCAAGATCTTTGGGTCGATCCTCGGGGTCTTCAGGCCACTGCTCTGCCCTTTAGATCTTCGATGAAAGGCTCAAGATCTTCCATTGGCTTGCCTTAATCTCCTTTTATTTGTACTGAAACACTCCGCCGCTCCATTTTGCTTCTAACAGGGTAGCTCGGGCTTTTAATGGTGCTGAAAGGTTGTCCACAGGGTTCGAATGTCGTTCTTTAAAGCAAATCATGTTAGCCGCTATCTTTGACTGTCTCACGGTAGTACCAGCTCCTGGATTTAATTTTGTCTGCGCATTTTTCCATGTAGAGTTATGGCGGTCTTCTACCTTTAGAACACCTGCAAAACAACAAACTGTGTAAAAACAAACCTAGGGGTGGCGGACATGACGAATGTGATGAGGGCGACCATGAAAAATGCCGAGGAGCAAAAACGCGTAGGTTTATGGTGAGGGTTCGACGACAAATGGTCTGAGAGGTGGATGCACAATGGAGGCAGTTTGCATGGAAAAACCACGTAAAATGACTTCGGAAAAAAATATATATGAAGAGACGTGCGGGCATACGGCAAAGATACGTGGAGGTGACGTGGCGAGGTGGGAGACTGTGGAACAGTCGACGATGGCAGAACAGATCTGGACCGTCGGATATCCAGAGAGATCGACGGTGGGAATGCCACGTACAGCGGGCCACCGGGCAATGGATAGCATGGTAAAACTCGCGCATCTTCGGAAGACGTCCGCCGTTGGATGAGACCCCTCATATCTGATTGTCCTTAGCAATTTCGCTGAGCGTTTTGAGTCAGGAATTAACGCGCGGGGAGACAGCGGTTTCAGGATCGTACCAGGGACAGGTGTCGACAGTCGTATGGAATCACTGGGTTTTGGATGAATACTGCCCTATGCGGATGAGCAGTGCGGAAAATACTAGTGGTTTCGAAACATAATGCGGTGCGGGGTCCACTGGTCGAGGAGATTTCGGGCCGTTGATTCATTGGGGGATGGACGGTTTAGACACGATCAACGGCAATGGATGGTTTCAATGGTGCTTACCGCAGGAGAAGCGATCGCCGTTCGTTTGGGGGGGTCAACGGTCTAGACTGCGCCCAATCGAGACTAGGGGATAGGCGCCTTCGGAGCAGGTGGGTGGTTTCAGCGCCTGGTTACATGGAAGCATGAGAGCGAGGCTTAACGGAAGAAAGGGCTAAGACCTATATATGGAAATTCACCATTTTAATCCAATTTAAACGCAATTTGAGGCCTAAGGAAAGGAACGATAGGGAGATGAAGTGGACATCCAGGGGAAATAAAGGGTGATGGGGAAATTTAAAGGGGATTTTGGGGATTTTAAGAGGATAATGATGGGAATCAAAGGAAAAAAGAGGCTTTGACAAAGGGAGAAAAAAGGGGGGGGTACAATGGGAATATTTGCAGGGGTGCAAGGGGTAAAAATAGGCCTTTGAAGAATGGATCAGCAGAGAGGATCTATAATTGGGCACAACACAAAGAGTCTCCAAGGAGGACGCATTTTCACGGGAAAGGCATTCCTTGGAGGCTCCAGAACAATCTAGCCCCTAGCTTGCTTGCCAAGAATTTCATAGGGGGGCTAACAGGCGGAGCTTGTGGCAGTATTTCAGCTATTTCTATCCAACCACTGCGCTGTACCTTGGAGGCCAGCGTAATTAACTGGGGAGGCAGTTTTTGGTGGTTTCGGGGGTTGGCCATTCTTGGAATGGTTTGTGGATCTTGTCGGGGTTGTCAAGGAGAAGAGATTTGCTGATTTTCATCTCATTCCAGCAAGGGGATCAGCCCCTAATCTTTAGTCAATTCTAGCAGTAGCAGCTACACGGCATTTTCCCAGTAGCTGGGACGCAGTTCATAGAGCAGCCATTTCCTGTCTTTTCTAAGAGTGTTGTCTCACTTGCCTTGCGCAAGATGGCTTCTTGTACTTCATTACATTTCTCAGATTAATAAAATGGCTCAATATTTTCTCTCTATGTTTTTTGTTTGAGTTGCCGTAGTTTCCGTTGTTGCCATAGTTGCTGTATTCTCTTTCTATTTCTATTATTTTTTTTGAGTGTTCTAGTTCTATACCACTTGGTGCGTTTATCTTTCACTCTTAGACAGAGTCTGGAAAGGGCCACGTAGCCTCCGGATCTCGTCCTCTTTTTAGAGGCGAAATATCGGGTAAATGCCCTACTAGTCTATCTCTGGTTGGATTTTGCCGTGTTTTAGAGATATCCCCGAAACGGGATATTACATTGTGCAACAAATGTGTAGTTTTCTGAAAAATCAATTACTGACAAAATGGTCTCTGGTGGAAAAAATTCACGGGATTTTTTGAATTTCAAGTCCCACCATCGAGCTCTATGGGAATGCTTGGTGTATTTATAAATTTATGTCTCAAAATTTCTCAAAAAATCTATCACAAAAATTTCTTCTTCTTGTAAATAAATTCTTTTAGCACTTGTAGTACTACTTGAACCTTGAATCGATGTATGGTTATATTCATATATCTTCCATTTTACTTTCATGTTGTACAATGATTAATAATTTATATCAGTATGATATTTGTTTTGAAATTTAGTCAAATTTCCACAATCATCGCATTTTTTACCACCAACACATTTCTTTTGGTAAAATAATTCATGGCTTTCTCTTCCACATAGAATTTGAGATATGAAATCATGGATAGTGGAAGGAGGAGGTGAATCTTTCCAAAATTTTCTATCAAAGTTAAGGAATGTGTCATAATATAATTGAAATTCCACATGATAACGACAACAACAAGTGTCGCGTACGGTGATAGGTTTTACATACCATGGTTTTTGTTGCACAAAAGGACTGATTGAGACATCAATTTCACGATTCTCTTCTTTGAACTTGTTGAAAAACTCTATCTGAGTGGTGTCCAAGAAATGTTTTGGATGTACTTCGTACTGATTTCATGCTATTATTCTTCGCATCACATCCATTTCATTTGGCGAAACACGTGAATTTTTCATCCAATATTCATATATTATTTTTTTAACATTTTCTCCAAGTCTGTCTTTGTATGGTTACCTACAAATAGATCTACAACAAGCAAGTTCATAATTTACATCTATTTGCAGAAAAAATTTCTGATGTTTGTGCAAAGCTTTTTGTGAGGTTCCTAATGCTCATGCCATAGATTTTACCAAACGATTCTCTTTCGTACTTGATGAAACCACTGTCATATGTATTTCTCTACGTGCATATGAACCATTTTTATGTATAGATCTTCTAATTGAATTTATAGCACTATTTATAATTTGTATCACATTTTCCTTCATATTTTTTTATCTTTTGTTGATTTTTGAATACCCAATAAAGTCGTCGCTTCTTTTAATTTCCTTAATGTTAGGAGACCTTTCAATAATGGGGCTTGAACTGCCATATTTTCCTTTATGAAGTATGAATAAAAAATGTGATTAACACGATATCGTATAATATGGTTAGGCTTTTTATCTCCAAATGTGTGTGTCAACATTTTCTAACATCTCATCATTGATATTGATTTCATCTATACATATTCGAATTAATAGTACATAATAAGTTTACATATTCAATAAATAACTAAATTAATAAATATGTATAATTTCAATAATACGTGCATGTGTTAAACACACAAACACACACACACACAAAGATATATATATATATATATATATATATATATATATATATATATATATATATATATATATATATATATATATATATATATATATATATATATATATATATACATAGGTGATTCAAATTATTCACTTGAATTTCTTTCAACATTTTCACCATCTTCAATCATTGGTTCAATATCTCTTTCACTTTCTCTTTCAAAATATTGTATCTCATCATCAATGTTTTGAGGAATATCTCTCTCTGTTTACATTGCAAAATATTTTTCAAATTAGTACGTCAAATAGAAATTAAGCTTCACAATTTACAGTAGGAAAAATTTAAATATCAAATTTATAATATTTACATTTACATACCTGCTTCAAATTCTAGTTGAGGTTGATTTTCTCTTTCAATATTTGAGCGTTGTTCTCTCTTTTTTTTGCGAGATTCTGCCCCCTATTCTCTATGTTCCTCAGGGTCTCTTGTTCGATCATATTTTCTCTTGCAATTCCTTCGATTTCCCATGATAATTGAGTATGAAGTTCAAAATATTTCCTTCAAAAATTTATACAAAAACTCAATGAAAGAAAACATCGCAAAAGATTTAATTTAAAAAAAAAAAAAAACTCATTTTAAAATTTTGTCACAAAGTACATACTTCATGAGGTATTGCATGATTTTTTTTTTCATTTTGTTTTTTACATGAAGTTTTATATTCTCATTAAATTTTAAAACATTAAAATTTAATGTTTGTACACATTGTGTACAAATTCCACATGCTTCACAGGATAGCTCGAGGATCGTGACTTTGTTGGGAGAGACACTACATCCGTCTTTATTTGATGGATGATGCACATATGTGCAACATTTTATTTGATAGATCTAGTCTTAAATTTAATTTTATATATATAGTCTTATCTAGATGCACAATCATATATTTACTTTTCTATATAACATACTTGTAACACTATACATATCACCACCTTCACGCAATTCACCAACACCTATTGATGGTCCTCCAAGGGAATGTGTACGACTACCAACCTCACGAGATGAGAGGGAAGATTCATAAAAAATACGAATTTATAATCAATTCAAAAATACATTCATACATATAGATACATGTACATATTCAATGATTAAATTGCATGAACCATACCAGGATTGCGTCAACCATGGCCACGTGAACCACGACCATGCTCCATTGATGGAGTAGACACCCTTATCCTCCTACCTCCTAAAAAATAAAAAATGAAACTTATTAACAACTAATTTAACCCACAAAATTGATAAAAAATCAATTCCATATGTACACACATGTATGTATGGAGATAAGATTATATTTAAATACCATGAACATCTCTCGATTCCTGATCCCCCTCTCTCTTAGAGATATGGGATTTTATTGATCTTCACCTTTCATCCTCCAATATATATATATATATATATATATATATATATATATATATATATTTGTGTGTGTGTGTCTATAGATATATCTACAGTCGACATTTACAATTATTTTTAAATTAGTATTTAAAATAAATTCAAAATAAATTAAAAAAATAAACATAATGTAATTTAGTGTACACAAATTATGTAAAACACAACTTTCAAATCACTAACTGATGTGTGAAACTCAATTGAAGCAATTTTTTTATAAAATTGTTAAGTTCACCAAATTGCGCTTTACATGGTGGGAGCACACTTGGTATATAATTGAAAAAAACACATGGTCATTAAAAAAGAAGCATGAAACTCCTGTTAAACAAAAAATTGTTGAAGTCCTCACATTTTAATATTAGAAAAATGTGAAGTTCACCAATTTGCAAATGTGAAATTCACCATGTTCCACTTTACATGGTGGGAGCACACTTGGTATATAATTTAAAAAAATATATGGTCATTAAAAAAGAGTCATTTATAAGTAAAAAACACACACATATCAAAAATATGTTACAATGTCTATCAATGAATTTTGAAGGAGAGCATCTCAACACTAATTCATCTATGAGAGATGAATCTTGAATTTTTTAAACATTTTCATTTGATGATTAAAAATGAAACCAAATAGAATATATGCATTCTCAGAACTGATAACGGTGGTGAGTATACTTGTCATGCTTTTGAACAATATTTGAAGGACAATGGAATAAAACATCAGACTATCATACCTTATAATCCACAACAGAATGGCGTTGCAGAAAGTATGAATAGAAATTTACTTAATATGGTCAAATCTATGATGTTCTTTAAGAATGTTAAGTTGATGTTTTTGGGAGAAGCAGTGCTTTGTGTATCTTATATTCACAATCATTGTCCCTTTTCTGTCATCAATAATAAATCTCCTTATGAAATGTGGTATAATAGTCTTTATGTTACTCAACATTTTAGAGTCTTTGGTTCTCTATGCTATGCATTAATTCCTAAACATCAACGCAACAAGTTGGGTTATAGGAGTTTTTATCATTCAGAAAAAAAAAAACATCATTTGACATAGTCTTAGAGGTTCATGTGTCAAAGGTATGGTCATATAACTCATTTTTCATTACTTGGTTAAGGAAAATTTAAAATTTTTCTTATTAGCCTATCCTAATGTCCAAACCTACCCTCATTCAATTTTGTTCATGTCGCATCAGTCATTATTACCTAACATGTTTCATTTCCCAAGTTTACAACTCTAAAAAGGTCATTTTAGCCAAGAATCCCTACTTTCGTAGCGAATTACACAAAAAAAAAAAAAAAAAAAAACACTTTTCGCTATGAAACTGCGAATACTTTCGTAGTGAAACTTCCCAGAAATACACTAAGTACGCTATGAAAGGAGGTATTCCTATATGTCTTTTAAAAATAGCTGCTAGGTGTCAGTCAATGAGTGAAAGGGTTAGGATAGATTCCATTTGAGTCAGTTAGGGTTAAATCAAGGTACAATGGCCATGGCTGAAGTCATTATTACCATTTTAAGCATGTATGAGTCATGATTATGCCATGAGTTGTCATAGAACTTTAAAATATTTCCCAATTGAGTCATTTATCATTCTCTGATCCCCCTTTGTATATTATTGAGCTTTGGAGAGCTATTTCACTAAGCCCAAGTTGTAGTTGGCTTTTTCAAAGGTTTGCAGGTATTGTTGATCAAGAGAGGCAGAGAAGACATAAAGTACCATGGATGCAAAAAGGAAGACCGAAAAAGGTGGCCACTGTCTCAGATATGAGCCATCAGACCTGAACCTGATAAATGAAGACCCAATAGCTTCAGAAGTTTTCATAAGAAGAGGGTTTTTACAGCTTTTTCAAAGATTGCAAGGATGCCATGTACATGTTTCTAAATATTTTGCCCTAAATTTCAATGGGACATTTGTAAAAGTGGGAATGTTGAACCTCACTATAACAACAGAGACTATTGCAGCAACAACATGAATTCCAAGAGGAGAAGAACAATGGTTCAAAGATTTCAAATTCAACATGCATGAATGTAAAGAATTTATCAAGCTAGAAC
This sequence comes from Pinus albicaulis, assembly GCA_034641835.2. Lineage (NCBI taxonomy): Eukaryota > Viridiplantae > Streptophyta > Pinopsida > Pinales > Pinaceae > Pinus > Pinus albicaulis. The sequence continues at coordinate 1,486,920,672 of CM076577.1, read as the reverse complement.
ATAGTGAGGTTGACCTTACAAATGCCATTCCAAGAAGCTACATGAAAGACGATTTCTCAAAGCTATTTCTTATCATTCAGAAGTACTTCACTTGTGAAGGGAGGTATCATAAGGTTTATTCTTACCACTTCAGGCTTCTCCAACACTTTGTTGGTAAGAAATATCTTGATCTACCTTTTTATTTATACATAAGCTTAGCAAAAATGGCAGATAAAGTTCAAGCTAAAATTTAAGGAAGTGAAACCTCACTCTTTCATCATGGTTTAATCAAGCAGAGACTGGTCTTCTTTTCTATTTGTCAGTGGTTTTGAATTGGATGCCATCACCTTTAAAAGAACTCCTAAACCTAGATGTATAACATCACCTTCAGTGGAAGAACAAAGTGAACCAGTAATCATGGAAACAGAGCAATTGAAGAAACTTGATACACCTGTTGTTTCACCTACAAAACAAAAGCCAACTATGAGAAAACCTGGAAAACAAGAGCCAAATGTGAGTAAACATGGAAACAAAAGGATTACAAGAAGCCAAGTAGTGGCTAAGGGTAATTTAGAAGACATTCTGCATGCGATTGATATTGAAGAGACTCCCATAGTCCAAGCCAAGGATATAGTTGAGGGAGGAAAGAAGCTCAAGAAAGCTAAATCAGCTAAAAAGTTAGAGTTTGAAGATGAGAATGTAGGTTTCATGTTTGAGGCTAGGAAACCCATGACAAGACATGCTAGAAAACTCTTGGAAAGAAGTAAATAAGTTCAGAAGATCACTAAAACTATCCAACCATTACCAAGCATCATTGACCTTTCATCACCTGCAAAAGAAGAATCAGTCATCAAGAAAAAGAAAGGAAAGGAGAAAATCATTGAAAAAAATGAGTTTGAGGTCCTTGAGGAGAAGTTCAAGTTATAAAATCATGAAACATCAATATTGAAGAAAGAGGCAAGGAAATATAATGTCCAGAAAGTGTAGTTTGAGAGAATGAAAGAGATTTGGGAAGAGCAGGTTGATAGTGTGTCAAAGACCTTAGATGATACACAAAAATTAATCAAATCGACTATGCCATTGAGGAAATGGGTGAAGCATGTTAGAAGAATGAACCTGCACTTGAAATTTAGCAACAGAAAACTGAAGGAACAAGTCAAAGACCTCCAAGAGTAGTTAGAATTGATCCATGAGGAGCTGGAGAATAAGGGCTTAAAGATGACTGTAGTTGAGGAACCCATAGCTCAACTCATCATTAATGAAGAGGAAACACCTCAAGGCTATTAAGTTGAGTTTGATTATGTTTTAAGAGGTTAATGGCATGTTGAAAACCAAGTTTCTACATCTGGAAGGTACCTTTTTGAGACAGGGTCAAAATCTGGCAATTACACTGTTTTCCACAGTTTCATAGCGTTTCCTAGGCTTGAAGCCAGGAAAACACTACGAAAATTTTTGTAGTTTTCTTTTAGCTTCTAAAACCAATTTTTTAAGCTTTCAAGGAGGGGAAATCATACTGATGATGTGTTAGGTCATGATGGACACTATGGAACAACAAAGAAGCATAAATTTTTAGTTTAAAACTCATTTTTTGGATGCCACGAAAGCACACAACGAAACTGCTCTGTTTTCATAGCAAGTTGTTTTTAAAGGTTTCTGAGTAGTTTAAAATTTGTTTTGAACAAGTGGACACATCCAATAGATCAAGGGACCTTTTTACCAAATATTTATGACTTGAATACCATGAAATGGAGACATCTCATCAGCTGAAGCCTTCGTTGAAGATAGGGTCCTTTTTTCCTAAAAAATAGGGTTTGTTTCCATATGTTGAGGAGGATATTTAAGATTTAAAGTAGTGATGAGCTATTTCATAGCTTATTTGAACATGTGAGGCTTATTTGTCAGATATGTAACTGTTTTAAGAGATAAGGTAGTTTGATGCAATAAATAGGAGTTTGAGTCCTATTAGGAAAAGGACTGTTTTAGAGTATAGCTTTCATTTTCCGATTAAAAGACATGTTTTTCTATTATGTAAGGTGTCATTAGAAGAGTTTGATGAATCTAGCCAAGAGGCAGATCATCTCTGATGTAAGAAGATCTATTTAAAGGCAGATTATCGAAATTGTAAAGGGTTGGAGATTTTTTGCACTACTATTGCTTTATGTAATTTGACTTATATTAGTAATACAGATGAATTATTCTTGAAAGACTTGAGATTCTCATGGAGTTTTTAATGAATTTTTTATCTATATTTTTATGTGTACTGCTTGTAGTATAATTCAAATTTATTACTCATAATTCATATGTTTATATGCTCTGTCTTCCTTTATTGATGAAATGACTGGGTTGTCTTATGTTCTATGTGTGATTTGCCTTTGTTAAAAACTCTTATCTACCTCAGCTTCCATGTCAAGAAACCTTGCCACTGAATATATTTATTTGTTGACTCCATAAGCCCAATGGTTGCAGACCTATATTCTTTTCAACCTACATACATCAAAATCAAGTTACTTTTCAAATAGATTTAGCCATCTAGTTTCATCATTATCTAATATCATAAACCCTTTTGAGAGAGCCCTCTCAGACTAAAGAGGCTAAGCTTCAATCACAAGCTGGTTTGAAATAGTTACATAGAGTTATCTGATTAGTAGCTAATCAAGTGAAATTCTGTGATAACATGAGTAATAAATGCATTTTCTTGGGATATTCTGCTATGTCCAAAGCTTATAGGTTGTATGATGAGGAGAAAAATAATTTCATTCTTTCCAGAGATGATATTTTCCTTGAATCAGATAAATATAATTCCACTATCGATAGGAAACTAACACATTTGGAAAAATTTGCATCTAAGAAGTTCTATTTTGAATTTGATAATGATGTTAAACACACAGAAGAGGGTTTCCCATTCTGGATAAGTTTGTGGTTCTTCCATCTTTGATTCATGAGAATGTTATTGCTGAAGAAAATTTGGATGATAGTAATGTTTTTGCAGAACCATAAATTTCTCTTGAAGAGCATGTTCTTGAACCCGTTTTTCAAGATGAGAAACCATCACAACCACTTCAGCAACGTTTATTAAGATCCACACGTGTTCAACGATTTCCAGGAAAGTATGATGATTTTGAAACAATAATTTATTCCGAAGGTGATGTTACTTCAAGTTCAAGTAATGTTTCTCATGACTGTGGATTCAATCATTCTACAATTAGTGAACCTGGTTGTTTTGAATAAGATACTAATTGTGATGAATGAAAGGATGGAATGAAAAAGGAATATGATGCACTTATTAAGAATAGAACGTGGAGGTTAGTGGATCCTCTTGCTGGTGTCAAAACTATTGGTTGTAAATGAGTGTATACCATCAAGTACAAGGCAGATGGTTCTCTTAATAAATACAAGGCAAGGCTTGTAGCAAAAGGCTACACTCAGAAGGAAGGTGTTGACTGCAAAGAGACATTTTCTCCTACAACAAAATGGGGCACAATTAGAACTATGTTTGCTCTTGCAACTCATAATAGCTGGAAGATACACCATATGGATGTTAAAACAATCTTTTTGAATGGAAATTTGAAGGAGGATGTTTATATGTTTTAGCCTGAAGGTTTTTATATTAAAGGTAAAGTGCAAAAGGTATGTAATTTTGTAAAGGCGTTGTATGGACTAAAACAGGCATCCCATGCATGGTATGAAAAACTAACTCAACACCTTCTCAAGTTGAATTATAAGTTGTTTGATCTGGATGATGCAACTCTTTTTGTTAAGAAAGTTGGAAATTCGGTTCTATATTTGGTTGTCTATGTAGATGATCTGATAATTACAGGAAATAATGATGACTATATAATGTCCTTTAAAAGAGAGTTAATGAAATTTTTTGACATGATAGATTTATTATTTAGGGATTGAAGTTGATCAAAAACCCAAATATATTTTTATTTCTCAAAATAAGTATATTGGACAACTATTAGACAGAGTTGGGATGCAAGATTGTAACCTTGCTACTACTCCTATGGAGCATAATTTGAAACTTACATCCATTGAAGGAAGTACAATTTAGGATCCAACAAAGTACATGAAACTTTTTGGGAGTTTAAATTTTCTTGCTAATACTCTACCTGACATAGCTTTTGTTGTAGGGATACTTTCCAGGTTCATGCATCAACCATGTGAAGGTCACTGGAATGCAACGAAACAAGTGCTCAAGTATTTGAAAGGAACTCAAACATATGACATCAAATATTCCAAAGTTGCAGATTTCCATCTCATTGGCTATTGAGATTCTAATTTTGATGGAGATAAGGAGAATGGAGTCCGTACTTCTGGTTATATGATGAGTATTGAATTAGCATCTATTAGTTGGAGATCACGCAAGAAATATGTTCTTGTTGATTCTACCACCGAAGCTAAATATGTTGCAGCAAATCAAGCTACAAAAGAAATCATATGGCTTCGCAAAATACTTGAATACTTGCAGGAGAAATAAAAGGCTTCAACTCCACTACTCGTTGAAAACTCTTCTACAATTCAGTTGTACAAGTATCCCAAGTTTCATGATTGAAGCAAGCATATTAACACCAAATATCACTTGATTAGACACTATGTATAGGCCAAATTTATTCATATGACAAATTGTCCTACTTTAGAGTAGATCGCAGACATATTTACAAAAGCAGTAGGACGTGAAAAGTTTAAAGAGTTGAGAATGTTACTTCGAATGTTAGATGTACCTTCGGATTAAGGGGGGATTATTAACTAATCCTTCGGGATTGATATTGTAAAATATGTAATTAGTTTCGTATTCCGTTTTTATAGTTAATAAGTTATCGAGAGACAATTGTCTCGTACTTAGTTTTCATATGTATAAATAAGTGATTTTATCATTAATATGATTCTCTTTCATTGTGGAGTTTATTTGTGCTTGTACACAATTCACTTTCCACTGGCGACACAACACAACGTAAGCTCCACGTAATGCTCTTCCACATTGGGAAACTAGTCCACTGGCTCAAACGGCTCAGTTCACATAGTTGTCACTCTTGGATCACACACCCCTAGGCTCACACTAAGCTACCTCAGAACAACTCACAGCTCCAACAATCCACCAAACTTTAACAAATACCTTATTCTTTGCAGGATTTACCTAGGCCTCCTGTGAGGGGGCCAGGCCAACACCCGCTCTGATACCAAGATAAATTTTGATAATTCACACTCAATTACATTGGTCAAATAATATTACATATATACATGAAGTGTTGTCACAATATAGAGAAACTGACTTGGACACACAATCACGTTTTTGAGAGTATATCTCAACCACACACCAATCTAGGAAACATCTAGATCTTAAAAAATCCTAAACATTAAGAACAAACTCATTCTAAAATTGGTAAAAACACCAAAAATTAGGAATTATATTTTCCAAATTGTATAACTTAACAATACATATAATAAACAATAATATAAAAAAATATAATAATTATTCAAAATGTAAAATAAAAAATAACAATAAAATAAGTTTATTCAACTTTACAATTAACATAAATTAAAACAACACTTTGATTTCTCAATACAATAAAATTATTTATATATATATATATATATATATATATATATATATATATATATATATATATATATATATAACACACTGAGTCAAAAAAAAAACACTTTAATTTTGCAATGTGACATGAGTGGGATTAGCTACTTTAAAATTAATTGTCTTATTACTTTATTGTCTTAAATCTATTACCTCTTAATTCTTTATTGAACTCAGGTACCCATTACCACTACTCTCTTTTCTCTCTCTTTTATTATTATTATAATGTATCTCATGAACTTGCTCTGAGACATGAATATGAAAGCAAGCAAGTAGTCAGCTTCATGAGATATGAATATGAAAGGCTCAAGTAGTTAGCTTTTAATTAATTATAAAGAATATAATTTTCTATGAAAATAAATAAAAATGCGTTTTCCACTTATTATATAAATTTTAAATACATGATACTAAATTATTACATAACTATTTCATTATATGTTCAATTTCTCTTTTTTTTATATCAATGAAAGTAAGAGAATATAAAAATGAATATAAAAATGAAAGTAAGAGAATATCTTATTTTTATAGTTTTGAATATAAAAATGTGTATCATTACAATACCATAACAAAAAATCATTTTTTTAATATTTATTCACATATTCAAAGAGTAAAGTCAAGTTATAAATCTATATATTTACTTTTATTGTTCATGTGAGATAAAAATATTGGACATATTTTACTATATATATATATATATATATATATATATATATAGTTTTAAACTACATTTACTCTTGTCTTGGATAGTTACATTTGGTATGTGATCACAAAATCAATCTCTAGATGGAAATTTCAAATTACATTTTCACAATGTGTATTTTGGATGGTTGAACTACATTTTCTATGTGATTGTGATATAATGCTTTGTTTTTAAAATTCAAGTTGCCATTTTATAAACTTGTTAAAAATATAAAATGAATCTCTCTAGATGGAAATATTGAATTACAAACCATATTTTGGATAGTTGAACTACATTTGGCATGTGAAGTAATGTTGTGATATAATGTTTTGTTTTTAAAACTCAAGTTTTGGATGGTTGAACTACATTTGGCATGTGATTGCGATATAATGTTTTGTTTTTATTGAATATTTGAACTACATTTGGCATGTGAAGTAATGTTATGATATAATGTAAATTGTTTTTAAAACTCAAGTTTTGGATGATTGAACTACATTTGGCATATGATTGTGATATAATGTTTTGTTTTTATTGGATAGTTGAACTACATTTGAAATGTGAAGTAATGTTGTGATATAATTTGTTTTGTTTTTAATATCAAGTTTTAGATGGTTGAACTACATTTGGCATGTGATTGTGATATAATGTTTCAAGCTTTTTTTGGATAGTTGAACTACATTTGGCATGTGTTCAGTAATGTTTTGATATAATGTTTTTTTTTTTAAATTCAAGTTGTCATTTTACAAACAAAAAAAATTCACATGAATATATGTACATAGAAATGATTTAAGTACATGTTTGAATATATATATATATATATATATATATATATATATATATATATATAATTTCATAAGATTCTAGGTCTTCTTAGATGTGTCAAACAATAATAAAATTTTAAAATTGCATTCTAGAACATATATATCCAGTATGTTCAACATTTTTCATCAATGCACATAGAAAAGCTACTTTCAGTTGATAGTAAACTGGAAATTAAAAAACACATACCACACATTTTTCATTCAAGGATGAATATTATATAATTTACTTCTAATAGACACACACATCTAAAACAAAATCGCGCAACTTCAAATTTGCACTATATCAAATATGCTAGATACATAGATATGTACATTTTGTAATAATGAAATTATGAAAAATTATACCAGAGAATGTATGAAATCATTTATACCAGATAATATAGACATGTGTATGTGTACATGTGTATAAATTACTCATGTGCATGTACCAAAACAATGTACATGTGTAAACACTTGCACAGATAACATTACAAGGTAGTTCAATTTTTAGTTGAGTTCTGGAAGTTCTAAAACATGAATCCAAAGAGAAGAAATTGTTGGGTAGTTCAATCAAAAAAATTCCAATGGAATGCCATCTTCAATGATCCGTTCATGATCGGTTTTTGACATTTTCCGTTTCTTAATTTTCATTTTTTTCTTTCATTGAACTTCTATCAACTTTATGCGTGCTGCACACACCAAGTGACTATATTGACAACTTATGACATCATGTTCATAGTCTTCAAAGTAAACAAAATCCCCACTTTGATTAGTTTGTCTAAAAAAATAACCTTTTAGTATAATAGACCCTCTGTCATATGTAAAATAGTGATCATTATAATTTTCTAATAATTTCATCTTTCGTTCAGTGCAACACATCAAATAATACTTCACATTTTCATTGTTGATAGTAGGTGCAATTACAACAAAAACATCTCTTGCACAATAAAACAAACTTATGTATTTAAATTTAGATTATATGAAAAATTAACATACATGTACTTGATTTTATTATCTATTTCTAGATCTCTATCATTTGAAAGCAATTAAAATATTACCTTCTCTAGCAAGACCAGAAACTCGATCACCATCAGATGATATTGTAGTCTCCTATAATTTCTTTTCTTCAAACATTGCAACGAACATTTTCCCCTTTGTATTTAGCTCTGTATGTTGCCAATATTTTACATACATTTTGTTTTCACAAACATCATGGATTTTGTGTTGTCTAAGCAAACATGACAAAAAAAAGAATATTTTATTGTATCCAATGCAAACACATTTTTGGACAACTTTGTTTTAATTGAATCCAATTTTCAAGTCCCTTTTATTGTTTCAATGTCATTTCCAATCGATCTATCTACATCTTTGAACCCAATATGTAAAAAAAACCTATACGGAAAATTAAAAGAAGAATATAAATATGATATCAAAATACCGTCAAAGATAATCATTGTGATAAATGTAAACTATTTAAAATTGGATATCCAATAAAAAATAAATTGAATGTACCTTTGCACTTCCCTTGATCGGTTAGTATGATGGCTTAGTGCAGCGATGCACCATTGAATAACTTCTTTAATGTCCACAAGTCGGTTTGTAGAGGGGTCCATTTGATCTCTTCGAAGTGCTCATTTTATGCATGCCCCTGCACCGTCATGTTCTCCTTTTCCATGACTAGTCTCAAATAAATTACAACAATGCTTAATGTGGGTTTTCATATGAAGAAAACACAACCAAAAGAATGATCGTGAAGATTTAAATTGACCTACGCATCCATCTGACCATATCCAATGTTCATTGAATTTTATTCCACGACTTTCAAGGAGTCATAAATCTTTCCAAAACAATGTTGTGCAAAATCATCACTAATATAAAAGTGATATTCTTTAATAACATGTCAATTTTCACTCGTGCTTTCTATATGATCAACATTTTGTTCAACGTGTCTATATAAAATATGGATGAGCATGAAGACTTGGTCAGAATGATAGTATTCACTCTGAATTTCTTTTTGTGGAACAAATGTGTAGTTTTCTACAAAATCAATTACTGACAAAATGGTCCCTGGTGGAAACACTTCATGGGATTTTTTTAATTGCAAGTCCCACGATCGAGCTCTATGGGAATGCTTGGTGTATTTATTAATTTCTGCCTCAAAATTTCTCAAAAAATCTATCACAAAAATTTCTTATTCTTGTAAATCAATTCTTTTAGCACTTGTAGTACTACTTGAACCTTGAATCGATGTATGGATATATTCATATCTCTTCCATTTCACTTTCATGTTGTTCAATGATTAATAATTTATATCAGTATGATATTTGTTTTTAAATTTAGTCAAATTTCCACAATCATCGCATTTTTTACCACCAACACATTTCTTTTGGTAAAATAATTCATGGCTTTCTCTTCCACATAGAATTTGAGATATGAAATCATGGATAGCGGAAGGAGGAGGTGAATCTTTCCAAAATGTTCTACCAAAATTAAGGAATGTGTCATAATATAATTGAAATTCCACATGATAACGTCAACAACAAGTGTCGCGTACGGTGATAGGTTTTACAAACCACGATTTTTGTTGCACAAAAGGACTGATTGAGACATCAATTTCACGATTCTCTTCTTTGAACTTGTTGAAAAACTCTATCTGAGTGGTGTCCAAGAAATGTTTTGGATGTACTTCGTATTGATTTCGTGCTATTCTTCTTTGCATCACATCCCTTGCATTTGGTGGAACACGTGAATTTTTCATCCAATATTCATATATTGTTTTTTTAACGTTTTCTCCAAGTCTATATTTGTATGGTTTCCTACAAATAGATCTCCAACAAGCAAGTTCATAATTTACATCTATTTGAAATGAAAATTTCCGATGTTTGTGAAAAGTTTTTCATGAGGTTCCTAATGGTCGTGCCATAGATTTTACCAAACGATTCTCTTTAGTACTTGATGAAACCACTGTTACATGTATTGTTGTACATGCATCTGAAAATTTTTTATGTATAGATCTTCTAATTGAATTTATAGCACTATTTATAGTTTGTATCACATTTTCCTTCATTTTTTTTTATCTTTTGTTGATTTTCGAATACCCAATAAAGTCGTAGCTTATTTTAATTTACTTAATGTTAGGAGACCTTTCAATAATTGGGCTTGAACTACAACATTTTCCTTTATGAAGTACGAATAAAAAATTTGATTAACACGATATCGTATAAGATGGTCAGGTTTTTTATCTCCATATGTGTGAGTGTCAACCTTTTCTAACATCTCATCATTGATATTGATTTCATCTGTACATATTCGAATTAATAGTACATAATAAGTTTACATATTCAATAAATAACTAAATTAATAAATATGTATGATTTCAATAATACGTGCATGTGTTCAATATATATATATATATACCTGGTGATTCAAATTCTTCACTTGAATTTCTTTCAACATTTTCACCATATTTAATCATTGGTTCAATATCTCTTTCACTTTCTCTTTCAAAATTTGGTAATTCATCATCCATGTTTTGAGGAATATCTCTCTCTATTTACATTGCAAAATATTTTTCAAATTAGTACATCAAATAAAAATTAAGCTTCACAATTTACACTAGGAAAAATTTAAATATCAAATTTATAATATTTACATTTACATACCTGCTTCAACTTATGGTTGAGGTTGATTTTCTCTTTCAATATTTGAGCGTTCTTCTCTCTTTTTTTTGCGAGATTCTCTCCCCTATTCTCTACATTCCTCAGGGTCTCTTTTTCGATCATATTTTCTCTTGCAATTCCTTCGATTTCCCATGATAATTAAGTATGAAGTTCAAAAAATTTCCTTCAAAAATTTATACAAAAACTCAATTATAAAAACATCACAAAATATTTAATTTAATAAAAAAACTCATTTGAAAATTTTGTCACAAAATACATACTTCATGAGGTATTGCATGATTTTTTTTCATTTTGTTTTTTTACATGAAGTTCTATATTCTCATTCAATTTTAAAATATTAAATTTTAATGTTTGTACACATTGTGTACAAATTCCCCATGCTTCACAGGATAGCTTGAGGATCGTGACTTTGTTGGGAGAGACACTACATCCATATTTATTTGATGGATGATGCACATATGTGCAACATTATATTTGATAGATCTAGTCTTAAATTTACTTTTTTATATATAGTCTTATCTAGATTCATAGTCATATATTTACTTTTCAATATAACATACTTGTAACACTATACATATCACCACCTTTACGCAATTCACCAACACCTATTGATGGTCCTCCAAGGGAATGTGTACCACCACCAACTTCACGAGATGAGAGGGAAGCTTCATAAAAAAATATGAATTTATAATCAATTCAAAAATACATTCATACATATAAATCCATGTACATATTCAATGATTAAATTGCGTGAACCATACCACGATTGCATGAACCATGGCCACGTGAACCATGGCCATGCTCCATTGATGGAGTAGACACCCTTATCCTCCTACCTCCTAAAAAAATAAAAAATGAAACTTATTAACAACTAATTTAACTCACAAAGTTGATAAAAAATCAATTCCATATGTAAACACATGTATGTATGGAGATAAGATTATATTTAAATACCATGAACATCTTTCGATCCCTAATCCCCCTCTCTCGTAGAGATATGGGATTCTATTGATCTTTGCCTTTCATCCTCCATGATATATATATGTAGATATATCTACAGTGGAAATTTACAATTATTTATAAATCAGTATTTAAAATAAATTCAAAAAAATTAAAAAAAAAATTATTGTAATTTAGTGTACACAAATTATGTAAAACACAACTTTCAAAGCACTAATTGACGTGTGAAACTCAATTTAAGAAATTTTCTTATAAAAATGTTAAGTTCACCAAATTGCGCTTTACATGGTGGGAGTACAGTTGGTATATAATTGAAAAAAACACATGGTCATTAAAAAATAAGTGTGAAACTCCTTTTAAACAAAACTTTGTTGAAGTCCTCACATTTTAATTTTATAAAAATGTGAAGTTCACCAATTTGCAAATGTGAAGTTCACCATGTTCCACTTTACATGGTGGGAGCACACTTGGTATATAATTGAAAAAAACACATGGTCATTAAAAAAGAAGTGTGAAACTCCTTTTAAACAAAAATTTGTTGAAGTCCAAACATTTTAATTTAATAAAAATGTGAAGTTCACCAATTAGAAAATGTGAAGTTCACCATGTTCCACTTTACATGGTGGGAGCACACTTGGTATATAATTGAAAAAAACACATGGTCATTAAAAAAGAGGCATTTATACGTAAAAAACACACACATATCAAAAATATGTTACAATTTCCATCAATAAATTTTGAAGGAGAGCGTCTCAACACTAATTCATATTTGAGAGATGAATCTTGAATTTTTTAAGAAGAGAGTCTCAACAATAATTCATCTTTGAGAGATCTTGGATTGGCATTGCCACACACAATAGATCAGCAGACATCTTATTAACATTTGTACGATGTCTTATACTAAAAAATTAAAATTGGCTAAAAATATTGTTTTCTTTTCCATGCAGTTGTTTTAGCCTCTCCTTCTTAACTTGGTACATTCCTTTTATCTTGTTGTACACAAGTTTAGAGTTGATGAAAACTACAATTCCATTTGATCCATACTCCCTGGTTGTTCCCAAGCCTTCTATCAGTGAAATATAATATGCCTCATTGTTTTTTCTTCTTCCCACTATATTAATTTTCCTTTGGAGGACCTTGTTAGTCGCAATATTGAAAAGCACATATGTAATAATTGATTTCCCTGGATTGGTGTTGGAACAGCGTCTCCTACGAGCTACAAAGCTAGTCCAATTTAGTATATTTTTTATTGTATTTAGTCTAGCGCAAGGGTTTTGGGGTGGGTCAAAGACCCGAAAGCATTGTAATGGGAAAAAGGTTAAACCAGGGGTCCGAAAACCATAGTTTGCAGACCATAGGAAATTTTAGGCTAGATTGTTATAAATAGAGGAAAATTTTGAATTGTAAGGTTGAAAATGAAGAGCTATTGATGTGAATTGTGGTTGAGGAAGTCTGTTTGGGTTTTTGGGGAAGGACTCCTGCTGGCTGTGTACGCGGAGATCTAGGTCCTACTGTGTGCGGACCCTACTGCTGTGTGCACAGGCTGGGAAGGGTATTGTAAGAGGGAATTGATGAATTGATGAATAATAAAGGTTGTTGAGAACTGAATCTACGTGTATTGTTTAAGAAAATTGTTGGTAATTACTATGTTATGCATATTCTGAATTTAGCTACGAAAGTTCTTTGTAAGTGTTTTACTGCATCTAGATCTATGTTGTTTTATTTTTCTCAATATTGTGCTATTATCTTGGAAGTATATGACTGTTGAGCACCATAGCATAATTTTATGTGCGCACGTGGATGCAAAAAGAGAATTATCTTCCCTGCTCGGGAAGATCTGGATATCTTGAGGTAGGGTGCGGCTCTGCTTACATTAACTATACTTTCTCAGGGTGTGGAAACTTGGTTCCAGCACCCACCCATACTACTTCGGGTGAGACTTTGACCTGTGCAAGTATGTCACTGCCGAAAGGGCCAGTAGTATAGGGGTTTGTTGGAAAACCTTGAACTCCGAACTTCGGTTAGGACCCCTCGAGCCAACAAATGGTTTTGTTGCTGGGACCTGGAGCATCTTGAGAAAGGGATCAGGTAATAACAAGAGAGTACTGGAAACTTGACAAAAAAGAAGAATGGGTGCGAGTGAATGAGCTCCATTCTGGGCGAAAGTACAACGCGAAGCAGTAAGTACTATCGAACCAATCAAGAAGGGGATAAATCTGTCTATAGCCCGCAAAAAGGAGCAGTTGCGCAAATCCCACCAGCTACACCTCCCTCAGAACCATGTGGGGATTTACCTCGCCCGGAACATCGTCGAAAGGAGACATGATAGAACACTTGAAATTACCTACCTTTAAAGGCGCAGGAGATGAGAACATGGACCGGTTTTGGTTTGTTGCAGACTCGATATGGACTGCGCAAGGTGTCGTGAGCGATATTGTGAAAAGGGTGCAGCTATCCCTAGCATTTGAAGAAAGAGCATTGGATTGGTACATGTGATACATCTCTCAGAATGGGGGTGCATCTATTCAAGATATTAAGGACGCTCTAAAACAACAATTCTGGAAGCCAAAGTCCTACTCTCAGTTGGTAGCGGAAGTGAAGGACTTCAAGCAAGGTATGTCCAAGTCAGTATGGGAGCTTGATCAGCGATTGAAGAAAGAAATCAGAGGAGGAGGATTTAAGTATGATGACAGACAGCATACTGAATGGTTCATTGCTATGCTGCTACCTCACTTGCATATACCTATGGGCCACCATACCTTAGAATCACAGGAAAAATCCTTGGAAGCCGTCAAGAAAATAGAAGCCGCACCCAGAGAAGATAATTTTGGAGGAGTACAAAAAATTCAGGAGCAGCTCGGGGCTGTGCACATGGAGATCTAGAACCTTCGTAAGGAACGAGGAAAAGGAGATAGTGTAGACCTATGGTGCATACGATGTCAGATAGCTAGACATATGAAGGATCAGTGCCCACTGTTAATAGATTACATGTAGGCAGGAGGCCCTAGTCTGCTACGTTCAGTCCTTAGCAGGTCTGTGTTATGGTGCGATGACTACTGGGTAACAGGACTACACGATACAGCCTAGTGCCCTCGGCTAAGTACGAGCGAACTAAAGCAACAATGGTGTAGATTCTGTCGGTCAGTAGGGCATGACGAGCATAACTGTTGCACTTACAAGCTGATGATAGATCGAGGAAGCTTGTATAGGGTAAAATCAGACCATGCATCACCTAGATCCCCCGCGAGCTTCGATGGCTCCCCAGCAAGGGGCAGGGGTGGTCGGGGGGGAGCGCAGGACGAGGATGTGGGCAGCTAACCTGTTATAACTACGGGGAGGTATGCCACTTTGTAAGAGACTGCCCAAACACTACCAGGAAATCCTATAAATATTGTCAATAGTTGAACCATGAGATTGAGGACTGCCCAATCTTGATAAAAAAAAATGCGAGAGAAACAGCCAACACCAACGCAGAATGTACAAAGAGTTAAGGCCTAACTATGAAATGGAACTTCAAGTACACAACAAAGTACGAGAGATGCATGGGGTCTTCCGAGCCAACAGGCATCTGACCACCAAGAAGGTTTGGACCACGAACTAGGACAAGGAACAATCCACCAGGAAAGTACTAAGCCAAGAAACTCTACTCTGCGGGCTATGCAGACACCTGCACACCTAGGAGTGGATGACGAGGTAAGACCCTTCTTGCAGACATGTATGGAGCTATTATTCCACCCACGGGCCGAAGAAAACCTTCAGGCAGTAATAGATGATTGTGCAAGGTAGCCCCCCTATCGCCAGAAGTTCGGGACATACACAAATTAGGCAGATATAGGAATCGTACCAGTAGGGAGATGAGATTAATTGCCCAAATCGGTAATTATGACATGGATCAAGGTATCTTAGACTTAGGCTCAGACGCAGACATGCTACCCAAGCAAACTTGGTAGCAACGCTACATAGAGCTAGTATGCGGTAACAAAGAAGTAGATCACATCTACAAGTTGACTGTACA
The DNA here is from genome assembly GCA_034641835.2 of Pinus albicaulis. Classification (NCBI taxonomy): domain Eukaryota; kingdom Viridiplantae; phylum Streptophyta; class Pinopsida; order Pinales; family Pinaceae; genus Pinus; species Pinus albicaulis. Next base: position 1,486,904,969 of record CM076577.1, on the reverse strand, counting down.
AAATGAGGATTGGATCAATCCCATGGCGAAAGGGGTACTCTGCTGGGAAGCAGACAGTGAATACTTCTCTGAATCTAGCAAGGAGATGGAGAATTGGAAAGAACGGTTGCATGATGTCTCGATATCACGATGCCCCCGGGTCGTAAGGGATCTGTGCTGCATTTAGATAGATGTAAGAGATCTACCCCATTTTTATGAGTCTGGTAGCATCCAAGAATTCCTGAGAATGCTAGAAGCCACGGTTCCATGAGAATGAAAGATATGGGCCCTTGATATAGCTATGCATGGGACGCCTGCACGTTGGTGGGACACCCACAAAGAAGCATTCTAGGAGTGGGAAACGTGTCAGGCTATGATGATCCTGCGGTTTTCACCCCCAACTGACATACGTACCAAGATGTTCCTCGAACCTGGAGATCCTCACACACATCTGCTTATCTGGATGGAAAAATGGTCCAATCAAACTACATAAGAGTGGGTTCATCTCTTTATTCATGCCTTGGGCCCTATCCCCATCACATGGTATTTGGATACGGAGCTACATCAACACACCTGCCACTGGGAAATACTAAAAGATGACTTTATAGGAACATTTGGACTAATTGGGGGGACGAAGGCACTCGACGAAGCCTTGCAAGATATCGATGTGTTTGTATTTAATGACCCGCACCATCATGCCACACCAGCGGCCCTCACATGGGAAGCGCATCTGCAAGACATAGTCAACTGTGGGAGCTTGGCAATAAAAGAAGAGGAAGACGATCCTCGGAACGTCTCTATCCTAGAATTCGAGGGAGAACGCACCGTCATTGGACCTCGCCTGCAGAATATTGATGTGAATCAACCTCTCAAGTTATGCAAAGTTAATATCGGGATGGAAGAACATCCTAAGTTGGCTAAAATTGGGGACTATTGGGACGAAGGAACCATCGGCAAAATTGCATATCTACTTATAGAGTATCAGGACTTGTTTCCAACAAATTTCTCTGAGCTCAAAGGAATCATAGGGGACCTAAGTGTTATGTACATCACTCTGAAACTAGAGGCGCACCCCGTAAAGCAGCGGCCTTACCGTACGAACCCTAAATATAAGCAGAAGGTCAAAGAAGAACTGGACAAGATGCTTGCTGCAAGGCATAATTGAACCAGTAGAACAATCAGATTGGGTAAGCCTGATGGTTATCCAGGAAAAGAAAACGAAGGGGGAGATACGCATCTGCATGGACCTACAGAAGTTAAACGACGCTTATGTCCATGACCCTTTCCCTATGCCTTTCTCGAATGAAATCCTTGATAGCGTGGGTGGCCAAGAAGCCTATTCCTTCACGGATGGGTTTGTATCATTAGATCCGAATTGCACCTAGAGATCACAGTAAGACTACATTCGGCACGGAATGGTGGTCCTTTCAGTATACGGTCATGCCCTTTGGTCTAAAAAATGCACCCGCTATCTTCTCTCGGGTAGTAGTTACTATATTCAAGGAGTTTGTCCACAAGTTCCTGGAGTGTATTCGGCTTGGTAAAAGAGCACGTCTCTAACCTGCGCTTAATGTTGGACACATGCCGAAAGCACCATATTTCCTTGAATATCAAGAAGTGTATCTTCTGCTTACCTTTCGGAATCCTACTCGGACACATAGTTTTCCGACAAGGGTTGATGGTTGATCCTGCGAAGGTAGCCGTAATTATAAACCTTGCAGTCCCAACAACGGATAAAAAACTGCGTTATATTCTTGGACACACTGGATATTACAGGAAATTCATTCAAGGATATGCATTGATCACATCACCCATGGAAAAACTGCTTAAAAAGGATGTTTCCTTTTTCTGGAGTGATGAATGTCAGAAGAGTTTTGAGATACTTAAGGAGAAGATGATCTCTGCACCCATACTAATATTTCCTGATTGGTCTAAGGAATTTTATGTACATGTGGATGCATCAGGCATCGCCTTGGGTGTTGTCCTAACTCAACCTGGAGAGGGAGAAATTGATCATCCAGTTGCCTTTGTGAGTCGGAAACTCTCGGGCACAGAGCGCACCTAATCCACCACTGAACGAGAGGGGTTGGCCATGGTATATGCATTACATAAATATCGACACTATCAATTGGGTGGACACTTTAAGATGTTCACTGATCATTCGGCTCTGAAGTACCTGGTCAACAAGCCTGTGTTGGGGGGGAATATTTTCCGCTGGCTGTTGCTATTTCAGGAATATGATTTTGAGATCATCATCAAGCCCGGACAGCTGAATGCAGGTCCAGATCATATATCCCGTATTGAGACGGGGGAAGAACCCACTAACTTGGAGGAAGGATTACCTGATGCATAATTGTTCACCAATAAGGTTGTTGACACACATGTTGAGGTATAAAAGATATCTTTTTTAACACCTATTTATCCTACATTAATTATCAATCTGGGAACTAATTTTTTCTTGAAGAGTGTACTCAGTTTGATGTTGCAATTCAATCTAAGAGTAATGCTTTGCAATATGTAGTATAGTGTTCTAAATACAAGAGTAAATGGATGCTTGGAAAAGAAATCTAACTATAATAACATGAACTTAAATGCTTTAAAATTCAATCATTCACTCAGCAAGTATCAGTCAAGGATACAGTAATGATAACTCTTTCCTTTAGAAAATTGATAAGATCAACTAAGAACAAGATAATCAATCTGAGAACATGGGAGCAATAATCAATATTCTTTACAGTTGATAATCCTGCTTGAAAATAATCAAATGAAAATAGAATTTAAACTAAATGCTGCTAATGAAAGTAAACTATGCAAACACTCTAAAAGAAAACTCTCTGCAATCTATAAACCAATGAATCAAAAATGAATAGAAAACTGGAATTGAACAACAAACTGTAACTAGAAGAATTGAATAGCAAATCCTCTTTAATGCATTTAAACAACAAATCCTATATGATGGAATCAAATAGCGAATTATATTGAACAAAAAACCCTATCGACAACAAACTCTGTTAAGTGGCAATATAAAATGAACAGCAATCAAATGGAACAACAGATGGAATCAAATTCTGAATAGAAAGGCTCTGTAAAACATAATAAGATAAATGATACAGGGATTTAAGATATTTGTTAGAATGGAACAGCAATGCAATTCATCAGCGTAATGGACCAATATCGATAAGCAATTACACTAAACCAATTAACTTACAAACTGTAAGAAAAGCGAATATGAAATACCACACAACAATAACTGAAAGGTGATGATACAAACAGCAAATTGATCCACCAGGGCCGGGCCCTTAACTACCAGTGAAACGCTGCTGAGCTTTTACTCCAGAATTAAGAAATAGAACAGTGACAAGATCTTGTATTAATCAAAACATCAATAAAGTTTACAACGGTCGCTCTCTGATCACGAGAGTAAGAAATCAAAAACTTAAAAGAGTAATTTTTTATCATAAAATCATTCCGTCCCCTTGATTTCTAAAGGCACTGCCTTTTATAACAGTTCAACACATAAAACAAGAAACATGATAAGATTGAACAGCAATCCCTCAGGATCGAAAGATCCTGAGGGATTCACTTCTTTTCTCTTTTTAGCTAGCGCTTGGTCTTCTTAGGCTGCAAACGTGATGTTCCCTATTTTCCTTTAGCTATACACTCGGATTTCCTTCTTATTGTCTGGATACGGTTTTTCTCTAGAGGAACAACGGTTACTCTTATTTTAGCTCTACTGCTCGAATGATGGTGTTCTTCATTTGTTCCCTGTTTTTAGAACAAAAGGAAATTCTTAGTTAATTTTCACAATAGGCATGAGTCTTTTTAATTATATCATAATCTTCCAATAAATCATCTTTCTAGGATAAAAAGAATTATGTTTAAAGGAAAAACAAGAGAAAATACATGGTGAATTCATACCTTTTCCAATGCTCAACATACCCCCCTGCTTACCCTTTTTCATGTCCTCATTAAACCATAGTTTACATGTAAAGGAGTTAGAGAATAGGCTGGAGAAGGTTTTTCATTAAGAGGTCTAAAACCATGATTTGCAGCTAAAGCTTCAAATATATGCCCTGTCTGTCCTTCAAGTAGCTCATAAATGGCTTTATAGTCTGTTACAGGATACCATACAATGGGACTTCGAAACCTACAACCTAGCCAGAATGGGCCTTCCCTCAAGATGAGGTTGCTATAGAGAACCAGGAAATTAGCAGCTAATCCAAAATTTCTATAATTAAATGGCTCTCGGTTTTGAATATTCCAATTGGAACTCTTTCATCGGACTTTAGCTGCTATATAGGCCTAGTTTCTAATGGAGAGAAAATATTCTACCCTATCCAAGATAATTTCTTTGTGGACAGGTCCCAATGCTTGGATCACACCCTCCTTTGTCATTAGACTCTTCTGCCTAGCCCATAGTTGTAATCAGTGTTTTGGTTCACCCATAACCCAAAGGTCTAACCCATTTTCTTGGCTCTGAAAAGTATTATAGGCCTTGAGCCATTTCAACTGATTGACAATAAATGAAATAAATGCTTGATATTGGATGTCACCCACAAAAAGGTTGGGATTTATCTCAATATCATTTTCCAATATGAGATTGTGCAAATAGAACTCACATAGTAGATGCTGGAATTTAACCCCATAGAGTTTGCAGCATTTTACAAAATCATCTACAGTGTTTAATTCTATGGACTTTCCTGCCTTAACTGCTTTAATTTTCAACTGTAAATATCTTTCTAATAAAAACAAAGTGTAATTCTTGGCAGGGCATCTACATTCTAGAACATCTGTGTATAAGGAGAAGAGAGTATCCATTTGATTCCGGGCCATTTTTAATTCATTCCTTAACTTTTCAGCTTTCTCTTCTGCCTTCTGACACTTATCATAGGCTTCAGCCTCTGATGCACTGATGTCCTTTAGTTGCTGATGTAGCTATTGATATTTATTTTTGGGGACAGTCTCTTCCTCGAGCTTTTCTCTTTCTTGTTGAGCCTGTGCCAGGTCCTTTTGGAGTTCTTCTATAGTAGGGTCAATAAAAATGTTTTTACTATAGGCCTGTGCACTTTCAGTTGGGGTAGCTATCTCTAGAATAGCTGCCTATTGTTCCATGCTTTCTTGATTGGACTCATCTTGGATTTCCATAGTCTCTGCACTCTGGGGCTTTGATTTAGTGGCTACTTTCATTTTCTTTGGGGTTCATTTGGTGGCTATGTTCCTATGTTTTGGAGTTCGTTTGGGGGTTGTATTCATTCTGATAACCCTAATACTTTGTCTGATTTGTTCCACTAGATTTTGAAGCTTCTGCCATTCCCTCCGTAGATTCACGAGTTCGGTTACTTTATTTTTCCTCCTGGGAGGAACAACTATCCCTTTCCCTGTATTTAATTGCTCAGGTAGGGTTTGCTTTTCAGTAGCTGGTCCTTCACTCAGGCTTGCTTCTCTATTTTTTACTTGGAACACTTCTTCAGTGTTCATATGCTCCTGGCTATGTTCTTCATGGGTAGTAACCTTAACTGGTTCTACTGTTCCCTGAGGATATTCCGTTTGGAACACTTCTTCAGTGCTCATGCCTTCCTAGCCACATTTCTCAGAGGAAGTAACCCCAGCTGGTTCTGATGTTCCCTGAAGGTTTTCTTCTTCTATTTCATCGGGTACCCCCTTGGCCGTATCTTCACCAGGAACAACTTGTCCCTGCAATTGGTTTATCTCAATGTTGAAGTTTAGTGGGCTGTGGGGTTGTATGTATTCGCTCATGTTGGCCAAAATTTGGGTCAATTGGTCCTCCTGCAATGGGCTTTGAGGTGGACTTGTAATGGTTGTTTTGGGAGGGTTTTCTCCCTTTCTTTCATCTTCATTGCTTCCTTCCTCTTCACAGGTGTGATAAATTCCTTCCTCCTCATCGGTATAGCAACTTTATTCTTCTCCGCTGGTGTGATGACTTTCTTCTTCTTCACCAGTGTGGTGAATCTCTTCTTCTTCACCAGTGTGGTGAATCTCTTCCTCCTCCTCATTTCCTTCTTCCTCGTCATTTCCTTCTTCCTCCTTGGTATGATGACTTTCTTCTTCGAGTTGTGGGGGTTGTTCATCTTTTGAGTTGGGCAATTCTAGGGGTTGGATAATGCTACCCTGAAAACCTTCTATCATTCCCCTACTTCTCCTTAACCTAGAGGATTGTCTGCATTTTTATGGTTCTGCTGCTGTGCTAGTAATTCTTTTGCATTTTGGGGTAGGCAAGGCTATTCCTGCGTCAATTGAGAATATCAATTCCTCCCAACTAGTTTGCTATTGGACAAGACTGTAACTCACTATCAACCTGATTAAGCAATGGTGGCTTACCACCATGTCTATATGATGAGACTTTCTTATACTTTGGGCGACGTCATGAAATAAGAAATTTAAAAATGCAGGCATGTTTATGGTACATTTTTGCTTTAATACCGCCAATAACTTAAGCTGGTGAGGTCTTACCACATCTTTTCTTCCATCGCATGTTATGTAGCCCTGTACTACTTTTGCCAATTATGTCCATGGTTCTCCCAATGACGCCGACTGAACTCCTTTCCCTTTGAATACCAGGGTCTGCCCTTCATCTCAGAAAATGTTCATGGATTCTTGAAGCCTCACTTTCTTATAGGTCCATATGGTTCCTTCCGCTGGTAGACCAAACACCTCAACAATTATTGAGTCTGTTACTACTATCTACGTACCTCTAACCATGGAGTAACCTTCCTGCATATTTTGTAAAAATTCAATGGCTATCGTTTCATGAGGTTGTTGCAATCTTGTGAGGTAGGTAATCCACTTACTCTCTCCAGAATTTCCCGTGCAACATTAGAAACAGCTAGTGTTTCGGGGAAAAACACCCTAGAGGTTTGTTGGGTCAAAACCTCCTTAGATCAGGGCATGCTATTCAAGAAGGACTCACACAACCATACTTGTATGATAAAAACTAGATAACATCGATAGTAGAACTCACCTGTAATCCTACGTTTGATGTAGATCCCGCGGGGTCCAAACCCCCAGCAGCCCTTCTTCCTCCTTTACCTGAAAACCAAAAAGAAACGTGCATGGAAATCTAGTTTTATAGCATATATTTACCCTAAACGTTAGTGAAAACCATGTGAAACATTATATAAACGATAATAAATGCTTAAATAATAATCTTTTCACATATGCAAGAAAATATTAATACATGAATTTGGGAACAAGATGGTTCTTCTCTATTACGAACAACATGTACAGTAATAAAAAGTGGAGAGATCACCTGAATCCTTCCACGATCTTCGAACACTGTCATTCGTATCCGTCCTCGCCCTCATTTCTAATATACTCTCAAGACTTAAAAATACCTAGATGGCATATAAATTATGAATTATCTCCATGAAAACAAGTATTTCCCCATAAATCTGGGAAAGTGCAGGAGGCATAGGGAATCAGACTTGAACTGGGATTCCAACAGAGTATAATGTCTATAAAATTTCTCTCTCCCTTAGGCCATGCACATGAGGGGCTTTTATACTCCCTCAAAGTAGTTTCAGTCAGTTGGAAATAGTTGGCCACGTACTGGGGTGGTTGAACTACTGGAGTAACCATCAACCCAGTCCGAAAATAGGGAATTTTATATATTTTTTAATGGTTTTAATGCACATGGAAAAGTATGTGGACTCATGACACATGCGCAGTGTCTGGGCATACCCACAGAGTGACGTGAATATCTGCCATGAATTTTGTTCAAGTCTCTGTGGAATGATCAAGGCTTAGGAGACAATCATGAATCATGGCGTAGGTGAAATGATGTTACAATGTATGTACATGATGGCCGAAATGTATTATGCACATAGAAAGAACTTCGCAAGGACAAGAGAGGACTTCACCAGATTTCAGCCTGCCAAAAACCAATGAAAGAAAACAGAGAGTCAACTCATGCTGAGGCGGGCATACCCATGCTCAGTCAAAAATACATCACATAGAAAGTACTGAATAGATCCAACATGTATACAAGTATAACTGAACTGAAAGTACACAATGAATCATCTGAGCATGGTCTCAAGTAAGCAAGTCGGAATCAATGTCCAAGCATTTGCACAGACAGAAAGTCACATCAAATGATGTTGAAACCATGTTCCATCATATAATCAATTCTGGGTACCAAGGTGCAAGAGGTGGAACAGAATGGTCAGAATGGTACAATCACTAAAATCTCAGAGCCAACATATAGTGATGCTGCATCACACTGCAATAGCAATATACATGAATGGAAATCACTCATGTAAACCTATTGGACCTATTAAAAGTGGAATCTCCCGAAAAATGCTGAGCAAAATCCTATACCTCACCGATCACTATGGCACAATTCTACACAATGGGAATAAATGAGCTGAAGTCGACCATGTGAGAAATCATTGGATTACCAGTCAATGATGTATACCGTTAACTAATGCGAGACAACCCACCAATAATGAAAATGAGTGTCAAGGTGCCCCAGTACAATCTAACAAGTGCGAATGAATGAGTTGAAGTCGAACACTTGAAAGAATCTACCAATCAAGAGGCAATGATGAATCCCCACTGTCGATAGCGAAGAGTCTGCCACTGATGACTGCAAACCCTAAGGTACTGACAAAAATACTCTAGACCTTATTCCCAGAGCAATGAGTCGGAGTCGATGGGAAAAGATCCGCTGGAAGGAAGGCATTAAGGCATCCCACATCAGTCCAGCGCGAGTGTAACCCGCAGGCCAAGATTTGGAAGGAATCAGACGAAGTAGAGTGACGGAACCAAACCGAAGTACGTTTTCGACATGCACAAGATGAAGCTAGCGCACGGAAGAAACCCTCTGAACCAACCAATAATGAAAGCTGACACAGAGGCGAGATATCCACCAATAGGGTCAAATGGAAAATTAAGGCATTGCTGATCGCATGATTGGTCCCAAGTGTGATGAATGTGCGGTTTATCGCTTCGAACACAAAGAAACCACCTACCAAAGACCCAATGATGATCAAAATGTCGAGCAATAAGGTCGTCCCTTTATCAATGATGTGAAATATGCCTGGCAGGGCGGTCGAGGTTTTTCTCGTGGTGCAATGTGTCGGGGGAGTTTCCATAAGAGACAAACCTGCTAGCGAGAAGTGAATGGAGACCTTCCTAAACCAGCACGAGCAGAAGACCAAAACATCTGATGTGATAGAACAAGATACTGACCAGACCAGGAAGGCTGACTGAATAATGAGTCAAGAGACACCGCAGAATGGTCGACTCTGGTTAGACTTCCCTTGAACAAAAGCACGACTCGTGATGACCATGGCAGTAAAAAGTGACATTGTATAAGTCTGTTATGCAGGAGGAAAAACAGACTCTCCATATGATTGGAAGAGATAACCAACCGGGGGAGGAATGACCAGTGAAACAAGGCAAAGGCTGATCCTAGGTCAAAACTAAAACCATCCCAAATGGAGGAAATATATAAGTGTATATGCTTTGTTCAAGGGCGACAAACTGACAAAGTACTGCCATGAAAGTACGAAGTTACATCTCGTTCCCGCTCCTTTTGTTATATTTGATTTTTTTGTTTTTTTCATATAATAAGCCTGAAAAATAATAAAAGAATGCTATGGTACAATGGATAGAATGAGTATCAAAAAACAGATGCACTAGTTCCTGGGATTGGAACGATCCTATGCTCAATGCAAGGTGGCGGAAACTGGTAAGCGATACTCAGAGGAATGTTCCATCCATGGGTAAAAAGGGTGTCAAGTCGCGATAGCCAAATGCATGCAATGGTTAACTTGTACAGACAGTCAAGGTCAAAAGTTGGCTTAAACATTGAGTCCAAAATGAAGCTGGCTAAAGGCCAGGATAAACAAGTAGCCAATATGCAATGCAGTAATACAACTCAACAACACCAGGGAGCCTCTAGGGTAATAGCCAGAAAAATGATAGTGAGGAAGAAGAAGAATGAAGCTTCAACACATAAGTCATGGCGGGACTAAAGAGGACTCCCGAGCCTACATAAAACACAGCATGGGCAACAAGTGACAGCGAGGAACTAACTAGGAAGCCCATGTAAAGGAAGGCTCTACCACCAAGTCATGATTAAATAATCGGCGAGTGAAATGGGTGTAATACTCATGACCTGATGGGATCGACCCTATGGCAAGTGATCAGAATGGAGGCTAGTATGCAAAATGCAACGGATAGTGGATTTCCTAACCTATATTCCAGTTTTAGTTTATAAAAAAGAGATTTCAAGAAGACCAATTGAACTATCCGGTAACTAAGTCAAACAAACTCTGAATTTCGAGTATAACTTCAACAAAATGCTCAAATCCAACCATGCCACTCTTGTAGCGGGGCTTCATACGAGCAAAAAGGAAGACAAGAAACTAAAAAAATCAACTCAGTACAATAGTATAAACTTGCAATAAAAAACTTCAAAGAATCAAAAAGAGACTCTTCGAAAATTGCAACAAAACTAGTCTACTGAACATCAAGAAAATCAAACGCACCAAATAGGTAAGAAATCAAAATGCACAGCAATACACAAGGAAAGAGTAAATGAGTAGAAGCTCTCTGTTCTGATTAAGCAGAACAGCCAAGAATCTTCAAGAAAAGACCCTGGTACTCAAACCAAAATTGCAAACGTAACAACCAAAAATTTCACCAACCGAGAGAGTCTTCACAAAAAGGAGAGAGAAATAGACATATAAACACTTTAAACACAGTCCAGATATTAAAAAACATTGTAGAAATAGGTCACCACAGGCAAACAAGACCAGAAAAGCTAAAAACCAAAATTTCAAAATTTGCCCCCCAGGCATACGTGCTTTAACAGCTTTTCAACCAGCGTGTATACGCGACTGTGGCAAAAGAAACACTCGTATACGCGACCACCTTTGACAGAAACAACGTGTATACGCGAATGTGAAGAGAAAAAACCGCGTATGCAAAAGAAAATAATGAAAAATAAAAAATGATCAAGCCTGGATAAAGAACCAGGTCTTCAGTCTGACTGAGAAAAATTTAACTGGACTGGAAATAATAGTTAAAACTGTTGGAAACCTTTCAAACAGCTGAAACCACCCAACAGGGGAATCACAAAAATGCGATCCCCAGTGGAGTCGCCAGTTCTGTTTCGGTAAAAAACACCCTAGAGGTTTGTTGGGTCAAAACCTCCACAGATCAGGGCATGCTATTCAAGAAGGACTCACACAACCATACTTGTATGCTAAAAACTAGATAACATCGATAGCAGAACTCACCCGTAATCCTACGTTTGATGTAGATCCCGCGGGGTCCAAACCCCCAGTAGCCCTTCTTCCTCCTTTACCTGAAAACCAAGAAGAAACGTGCACAGAAATCTAGTTGTACAGCATATATTTACCCTAAACGTCAGTGAAAACCATGTGAAACATTATATAAATGATAATAAATGCTTAAATAATAATCTTTTCACATATGCAAGCAAATATTAACACGTGAATTCGGGAACAAGATGGTTCTTCTCTATTACGAACAGCATGTACAGTAATAAAAAGTGGAGAGATCACCTGAATCCTTCCACGATCTTCGAACAGACCGTCGTCCGGATCCGTCCTGCCCTTGCCTCGCTAAGATACTTTCAAGACTTGTGCACTCACAAGGGTGATACATTCTCAGAAACAAGCCTCGTAAAATATGGGAAAGTGCAGAGGAAGCAGTGAATTGGGATTTTGACTGGGATTCCAATGTATATAATATTCATGAAATTTTCTCTCCTTAGGCCATGCAGATGAGGGGGCTTATACCCCTCAGTGAAGTCGCAATCGTTTAGGCCACGATCAAAGTGGTTGAACTACTGGAGTAACCATCAACCCAGCCCGAAAATAGGGAATTTTTATATTTTTTTTAATGATTTTAATGGCATACACGGAAAAGTACATGTGGACTCATGTATAGGAAGGAATCTTCTATATGTAGCAGCATTATGGCATGTGGCTATGGCATTTCGCATGTCAAAGATGGGAGTTATGATATGACAGGAGCCTTATCACAAAGGCCAACAGCATTGTCACTTGGGAGTTTGGATTTTTTGATGGAGTGTTCTAAGGATCACTTCATATATGAGGTACTTGATGGGAAAGTAGGAGAGGAGAGGTATAGAGTGTTGGATGGAGTCATCTATTACCATGACAGGATCTTCTTGCTCAAGAAGAAGACTCTACATGCATCACATGATTCATTCCTTTCCAGTCACCAAGGTCTCATGAGGAAATATCAGACCTTTATGGAGATATTCTCATGGGAGGGCTCATCCATGGATCACATCATCAACTTACTCACAATAGATGGTAAGAGTTGTGTTTTTGTACTTATTTATCATTTAACAAATTATTTTCATTCTCTTTCCATTTATATACAGTTGATTGCTCCACAAGAGGGCCAGCCTCTATTTGGACTCCATCGTATTTTTGAGACCAACATCAGTGATGGAGATAGCCATTTCTTGTATGGCTTTGGGCAAGTATTTTTCTATTCTTGGTATGCTCAGTTGATACACAATTCCATTTACTACTTTCCAGTAGATGATTAAACATGCACAACTAGCAAATGGTTGGGAGACAACGTGCCACACTATGATCAGAGGCAGCAGGTAGCAAAATTGTGTTGTATCCACTTGGGAAACTATTGGCACCATCCAACATTTCATATGACACTCAGTATATTTCTCATTTAAATTCCATATTGTGATGATGTCCTATTCACTATATGTGGAATAGCTTGGGCAAGAAAGGTTTATAGAACCAAAGAGTGGATCTTTGAGAATCTAGTTTCCTTTTTTCCTCTTGAGGGAAACATTATTGCAGCCCAAAATCAGCAGTACCTCTACACATATCATAATTGGAGAGAGAGACAGCGTGGGATAATAATTCGGTCTATCATGTTCAGCCATACAACCCATATACATTGCAGGAGCAAGAGATGGAAGATTTTTTCTATGAGTTACCACTTTGGAGGGTGATTCATTTTGTTTGGATGATAGCTTGGGGATTGGAGCTTCTCATGGGGATTGAATTTCCCAACATTTTTCAAATCCCATGCCTCAAGAAGGCCTCTAGATATCATATAGTTGCCTCCATGGATATCCCACTTCTTCATGATCAGGGCCATTTGGATTTATCACCAAAGGCTAACTTGTACACTTGGGAGGAATAACTAGGGGACAGATTGATGAGAGAGCATCTTGTTCATTGGAGGAGCTTATCAGATGAGGATGCTATAGGAGGAGAAGAGGAGGCTATGTAGTGGCTATACTTGTAGTTTCTTGAGGACAAGCAACATTTGGGAGGGGAGGACTATAATATTCCAAATTAACTTTCAGCTAGTTGGAATATTATTTTTTTCTTTTGTGATTTAGATAGATGAATAAGAGGGTAGAGATACCCATAAATCTCTTTAGTAGGAATAAAAACCACTTCTCATGGGAATGTGGATCATTATATCATTTGAATAAAGCACCCTTAGGTGTGAACAGGGGCTAAAGCATGTGGACAAGGTCAAATTTTACCAATTCAACAACGTTCTTATGGAGATAGTAGAGCATTAATGGAGGACAGCGCAGTCATAGAGGAGGAGTGTATGCATGAGAGTAGCTCCTTTAATAAGTGGTACACAAGGTGAGGAAGTTCAAAAATCATAAAAGGAAGAGGATGGGAGCCATAGAAGACATGATTTCTGATTATTGATGTTGTATTAGTCTTGTATGACTATTTGTGCGCTTCAACTGTTTAGCGGAGTCTATTATGCTGTTTAGCACAAGGGTGTTCCTGAGCGGGAATCCCACCCTCATCCTCGGGGTACTTCGAGTTCCTACTCAGGAGAGGTATATTGAGCATCATTTCCACTATCCATAATTATGCCAAGCTTCATCCATCATCCACAGCGCAATCTCTTCCAGTGTTGTTTTGTTTTGCAGGGTTGCAGTAGTGGAGGGTTGAGAAACCCAATTTCTGAGCTTTTTTTCCAGTGGAGGGAGTATCCCTTCATCCAGGAGGCTAGCAAGGAGGATCCTTGAGCTTCATTTCATAATTTATCATCATTCTAAGCTTCTTCCATCAACTATAGCACAGTTCCCTAGTGTTGCTTCCTAATTATTGAATGAACAAGGGACACGGTAGATCGACCTACCTGGAATCCAACATTGTCATCGTTGCTGTAGTAGTGGTGGCCTCTTGCTCTTGCCTCGGCAAGTCACAGTCGTTTCACCATTACGCTTGGATACCTGCACATAGAACAAGAAACAAGAACAACATACAAGATAACAACATTTCATTCATAACTATTAGCCAGTCAAAGAGGGCTAAACATATTGCATTAAAAAAATTTCATAATACAAAAGTGGAACCAAATAGTAGTCATGTATATAAATGAATAGAAGGAAGAGTTACAACCAATGCTTTGACATCGCAGTCTCCTTCAGTGGGGTTCAGCCGAAGCGCGTCTTAGATGCTCATCAAGGAATTCGGACGGGATGAAGGCATGGACTCAAGCTCTCTCAGAAGTCATGGACTCAAGCTTCCTCAACGTAATTCCTTCTTATTCTATCTTCTCTAGTAATTCAACTATAATATGTTTAATTCTCCAAGTTCAACTAGCTTGTTATAAGAGAGATAACTTCTTTTATAGAGGAAAATGAGGAGGTTAGGATCCCTACAAAGGTGGGAGGGAGGCCTATCCTTTAGGGAGTTCCCATAAGAGCTGGAAACCATAAACCTAAAGGAGGAAGTCTATGGTTTATCAGTTCAACCCAATGACTCATCCTCGAGGTGGTTGGAGTGGAATCTCTGCCTCTATTTTTGAAAAACATTCCATAAATAGCTTGGTGCAGGTGGAAAATTGGGATAGATCGCTAGCTGGCATGGGGCCTAGTGTTAATTTTCCTCTTTGGCGCGAGGGCATAATTGACTACCCGCGCCAAGGTAAAAACAAGGGTTTTTAAGTCTCTACTTAGGGAATTGTCAACAGAAAGAATGTTACTCTCATGTAAAGGGACATAATGATGGTCTTTTCAAGGCATGAAACTGTTTATTGATCATGGGAATGACCCTCTAATGGGCAAGATGTGGATTGCAGGGACAGTCAAAATGCTATGTAACATATGCCCCCTAAACCATGAGGTCCGAGGGAGAGGGAGGGGCGAAATGATTTATGAGAAGGCATTCGAACCAAACATCGTTGTTGGAAAACCTGCAATTACGAATATAAGTGATATCTCTTATACATGAACATGTGGTATGGGCGCAACCATCCATAATGGAGTATATATAAAACTGAGATCTGAGGTATGGATGTAGCCATCCAACAGTAAGGATCAACAAATAGACTTAGGTATGGTCGCAACCATCCAATCAAAAGTTTCATGCAATAATTCATGATAATCCACCAAAATCAGCAGCCTCGATTTCATCAGACAAAATCCAGGGTCTTGTGCTCCATCTCGACCCAAAAAAGTAAAAATTCAAGCATGCGAATATATGAGCTGAAGTTGAATATGCAAGAAAATCACCTGATTACCAGCCAATGATGAAAGTTGCTAATAGGCAAGAGTGAAACAACGAATACTGACAATGGCTCTCAAGGTACAACTGGTACAATCCACGGAATGTGAATAGTGATCTGGCGTCGAACATCCGCAGAATCACTTGATCTGGCGTCAAACATCCGCAGAATCACTTGATCTGGTGTCGAACATCCGCAGAATCACTTGATCGAAAGCCAATGATGTGGACCTTGCGTTGAATGCTAAAAACCTGCCATTAAGGCATGTAGGCTCCAAGGTACCATAATAGAGCCTCTCGGTCAAATTCCTGGATAATGAGTTGAAGTCGAAAGGAAGTGACCTAATCGAAGGTGGGCCATAATGTTTTCCACATCATCGATACAAGACAGAGGAACATGATGATGAACAAGACCAACAGAGAATTAGAGGGAGGTTTAAAACTACAGAGGCAAACTTCTCTTGAACATATTAGTAGCACGACACTGGATTTGGAAATATTTGACATCAAAGGATCTGAGGTCATGATGACGTGGCAAAGAGCAGATGAGAGGTCAAAAGAGATTACCCAAACCCATGGAGGCAAAAAATGACAAAATGAGATGTCCCCAACTCGACACGAATGCAGACAAGTGCCATGTTCAAGAGTGACATACTGCCAACATAACTAAAACTTGGTTCCATTTTCCCCCACCCTTTCTGGCAAGTACCTCAATTATTTTTAAAACAAGCTTGAAGGGGATAGCATATGCTTGTGCTTTAAGTTTTTCC
Source organism: Pinus albicaulis (assembly GCA_034641835.2). Lineage (NCBI taxonomy): Eukaryota > Viridiplantae > Streptophyta > Pinopsida > Pinales > Pinaceae > Pinus > Pinus albicaulis. Next base: position 1,486,888,681 of record CM076577.1, on the reverse strand, counting down.
TTTGGAAAAATCCAACCTAGTACATTTTACGAGCCCTAGGAAGGAGGAACTCGAGTAACGTCATGGTGACGAAGTCTGATGTCATCAGGGTTTAATGAGTCTGATAAAGGGAGAACTTGACATATTTTCATGTTTAGAGAGTTTGGAAAGAAGGCGGAAAAGAAAACTCCATCATGGCCATTTTCATGAATAGTCCCTTAGATTCAAAAACGTAGAAAACAATATCTGAAAGAACCTCTTAGTTGCAATAGGCGAAGGTATTCCTTTTTCATAAGTAATCCATCCCAGCCCGAAAAAGGGGTAAACGTGTACTGGGTAGATATCGTTTCGCAGCCATTTAACGAGTTCAAAATGATAAGAATCTCGGCAATATTTTCAATTTTAGAGTGTCAGAAAAGAGCTTAAAGATGACTTCACCTAGAGGAACGAGTGGTTTTACGGGTAGCAACTGATTTCGGTGATGGAGGAACTACTTAGAACAAATAAAGGTCAAGAGGTTGGCTAAAAATACCACTCATTGCAGCGATTCCTCAGGAATGGGTAAAACAATCAAGTGAAGGCATATGATCGGCCAAGCAGATGGTGATGGTGGAATGAGAAAACCAAGGCTCATCTGGCAAAATAGGTTGATAAAATGGAAATCACGTGAGGTAAAATAACAATAATTTCATTTTTACGCAAGCTCGAAAACATGGGAAAATCTTCTTGGAGGTGGTTTCATTTTTACACAAGCTTGAAACTTTGTAGAAAACTATGCTTGAAACTAGTTTTATTTTTACACAAGCTTGAAATGGAAACAAACTATGCTTGAAAAATTGGTTTCATTTTTACACAAACTTGAAACAAAGATAAACTATGCTTGAAAAATAGGGAAACATAGGCATGCCCCCAACATGGTGACTCAATTCGAGGTACATGCCCCCCAAGCTTCAGTCCATATGGAAGGCAGATGGAGTGAAGGTTCAAATTATGAGATGAAGAGAAAGACTCGACTGGGATCTTACGAGATTGTTTCAAAGACTCAAATTGAACAGGAATGTGTTTCATTGTTTTGACGAGGTTGACACATTAAAAGAGATATCCTCAACATCTTGTTTCATTTTTTAGGGAGCTCAACACAAGGAAAGAAAATTATGCTCCGAAGACAACTCATCATGTTGAATAAGAAGTCATGGATTCCAAGAGGTTCACATCTTATGGGAGAAAAACATCATGGAAATCAGGACCCAATGCCCCCAACACACGATGCACAACGGCACTATCACTGAATACGGGCATGGGACAGGTAGCCACATAATTAACCTACAGTGGGGAAGATACAATCGGTGGATAAAGACCTAGAAGGGGTGGTGGTGGACTAGATGTCACGTTAGGACTAAAGAATGAAAGTTGATCAATGGTCACGATCCAACCTTTGTGTGGAAAATAGATCACATGAGAGAGGGAAGAGACAATCATGCCCATGGCATAAGCATATTCGCGTCCCAAGAGTAAATTAAAATCCAAGGGAACTTGGACCATCATCAAGTCTATATAGACGACTTTTCCTCTCAAAGTAATAGGCATCTTCAGAAGGATCCCTAATGGTTAACTAGTTCCTCTGTTAAAAGCCAATAGATTCTGCGTAACAGGCATAAGCAGTGGAGAACCAAAAGCTTTCCAAGTAGTGGAAGACATAATACTAACAAACGCGTCTTCATCTATAATGGTGCTGGGTACGACCACATCAAAGGTCTGTATTGTGATCTCAAAAGGCACATAAGAAGGAAGGAAGTATCCCACAAATCAACTCCAATCAAAGGAAGCAATCAAACTACTTGGAGGGGGTACCATTGAACTGAGATGGTCATCCCCTAGTGTTACCGGAGCAAGAGGAGCATCCTCTTGGACCTCCATCACGGGAGCATGAGGAGCATCTTCTTGAACTACAGGGATGGGAGAATCTTTCTCCAAGTCTGAGGAATCTAAATAAATAAGAAGAATGTGAGGGGTATGAGAGCCGCTCTCGATAGAAAAGACCTAATGAATCATAGGCGAGATCAGATCGACCGATTCCATGACCAATGGTTGGTTAGGAATTGATTTGTGATTTTGAATTTCCGAGGGAGTGGGATCGACCAAAGATGAAACTTGATCAATCGTAGAATCAACCAACAGAGGACTCGAAGAAAGATTTTGGTAACCGACTGGAAGGAACGGTGAAGAAACAGTAGGGTTGTCCAATACTTGCGTGGCTTCATCCATGTACAGACAAAGGTGAATGGGATGATGCCCTTCACACAACTTACAGGGATTCATAATCTTACCCTGTCTCTTATGATTCTTATCAGTACTAGTCGAAGCTGTGCCACCAATATGACTCCCAGAAGCCAAAGGCAACAATGGATGGCCATCGGACCATACTTCAAGCACCTTGGGAATGCCAGGGAAATCTTGAAGAAATTGGTCCCCCTTACACAACTTGCAAGGGAATTTGACTTTCCATGGAAGGTTGAATGGTTTATTAAAAAAAAGTGTCTAAGGTGCAATAGTCATAGAGTTGGCCTCTCTCTTATCTGACTTCTTCTTCTTCGTCTTCTTCTTCTTCTTCTTAGCTACCTGGTTACTAGAATCTAGACTTTCACCAAGCGAAGAGAAGAGGAGGAAGAAGAAATAGGAAAAGAAGCGGAGAGATCCACTTTAGAATCAACATGATGTTGTTCAGGTGGAGGGGATGATTATACAGAGGGCGGAATACTCGATACCACAGAGGTGGAGAATAACCACACAAGCAAACTAACAGTTAACCTAGGCAAGGACAATGTTGCCATATAAGGAGCACCAGCATTCCCAAAAGAAGGAAAAGGACTAGGATTCCCTTCGGATGGGATTCCTTGGTTGGTAAACTCCAGAAATTTTTCCATTGGAAACAACCCTAAAATAAAATACTAAGGAAGATAACTTTAACCAGCAATATTTCGTGGACAATTAATTTTAAGACATTGAAACAAAACTCTGTCGTTTCATATTTTAAGAGTCAAGAAACAGGAAAAAGATGACTCTATCACTTTCAGGTTGAAACGAGCGTGAAAGGACAAGAGCCTGATGATATTTTCACTTTTAAGGAGTAACGAAAAGATTAAAATGACTACTCTGGAATACTAAGCAAGAGGGTATACGAGGTTTCCATGAAGTGCCATATACATCTTGGTGATCAAATGAAATAGAAATGACCAAGGACTTGATGTATGCGTAGGTAGTCTCCCTGAATGTTGTGTTCGGTGTATCATGGTTACAAGGTGGTAGACTCGACTCCCTATGGATAAAAGGATTGCAACCTAGAGGGGTCTCCCTTTCACTACTACATTTGGTGGAAATTCTGACACTTGGTTCCGACGCTTTTGACCAAATGTCGGAAATTTCCCCCAATTTTTTCCATCCCACCCAAAACCGTCGCTATACCGACATTTATAGAAAAGTGTCACAATACCGACACTTAGACAAAGTGTCGCAATTGTGACGTTTGGAGGAAGACGTCGCAATTGCGACACTATGGCCCAAAACGTCGCTATTGCGACGGTTGCCTCCAAACGTCGCAAGTACGACACAACGTCTAAGTGTCGCAATTGCGACGTTTGGAGGTAGTCGTCCCAGTACGCTTTTTCCGCCGTCGGTATAACGACACTTATATGCTTGCTACATAAAAATACGAAACTTATATGCGCGCTACATAAAAATACGAAAATTATATGCGCGCTAAATAAAAATACAAAAATTATATGCGCGCTACATAAAAATGATTTTATTGTTTCGTATTCCACACATTAATAACAATATCCCCTCGATATCACGCATGACGGTTCCTCCCCGTCTTTTGGCAAGTAACATTTTCCTTAGCATTCGCTCAACTCCTTGGCACGAACATTTTTCCCGCATTCTATTTCCTCATTGTCACCCTGCCTTTCCTTACAGAACAGTGTTTCGCCCTCAGCTCTTGCAAAATGGTAAGTTCTTGCTGCAGGCCCTTCCTCCTATAGTAGGGTTGACTCTATTTGGGTTTTTTTGGTCAATTCCATTGGATTGTGTTAGGCTGTAGGGTTCTCTCTAGATGTCAAGAATCAAGATTCAATACCCTCTATGATCTTCATCACCCAATACAAGATTTAAATTTTTCCCAAAGAAACGCTTATTAATTTGGCAGCCATTATTTCTCCCTGCTTTAAAAACCCTACATTTAAATGAAAACAAGCATTGCATTTCAACTACAAAAATCTATTAGTGTTCAAATGTACATGTGTGCCACATTAACGTCTGATATCACGCCACGCGTATTCGCCCTCCGCTCTTGCATACCACATTCTCGCCCTCGGCGCATTCGCCCCGAGCTCTTGCAATGTTATTTTGCCCGGTGCCCTTGCAGTCAAAGACTCGCCGAGCTCTTGCAAACAACATCTGCCCCGTATTCACCCGCCTCTTGTAGAACATTTGCCCCCGGCTCTCTGCACGCATTCGCCCTCGCCCTCTCGCAAATGGTAAGTTCTACCGTAGGCCCTTCCTCCCTATAGTAGGGTTGACTTATTTGGGTTTTTTTTTGGTCAATTCTATTCGGATTGTGTTAGGTCACGGTTCTCTTCAGATGTCAAGAATCAAGATTAAATAATTCTAGTTATCTTCATCACCCATCACAAAGATTTAATTTTTCCCCAAAGAAACTTTTATTAATTTAAGTGCCTATTAAGCCCTCGAAGTTAAAAACCTCAGTTACTTAAATGAAAACAAGCATTGCATTTCAACTACAAAATCTATTAGTGTTCAAATGTACATGTGTGCATCACTTGTGTAGGGTATTCCTTTTCCACTTTCACATTATCCAAGAATGTGTGCAGTATAGTTCATATTTTTTGTGATTTAGATTATCTTGAAAAAAGGAAAGGTAAATTATTTCCCATGGAAAAAGAAGGTTTTCCCTTTTTATGGGTTGTTTGGACTTACGTGGAAAAATTTATGGTATGCCTTTCATATTATGTAGTTTAAATTTGAATTAACAGATTATTCTACATGAAAATATAATTACCTATGTGATGTCCTTCATCACTAATTAAAATTATAGGTTTTCAATTTCCTAGACTCTAACTCATCTGATGCTAAATTCTAGGTTCTCATTGGTGGATCACTCTTCCATTGATTTCCTTTCCCTCTAGATCTTGTCATACTTTAAAAGTCATCAATGATACATATATTATTTCAAGTATCCCAAAAGGATTTATAGTAGAACATATTGTGAAGTTTTTTTGACACTTGAGGATTCTTTTTAGAACTGCAACGTGGTCTATGCTATCGAGTTATATATTAAGCAACTTGTCCTTAATAACCACACTATGAGGTAGGTTCAACCAGTTTGAACTTGTTGGGACATAGCATATGAAGTTGTGTGATGAGTCCATATCACAGGTCTATTATGGTGAAAAAAGTGAAGACATGTAATGATGGTTATTATGTTAACATTACTAGAAACATTTTCGAAATTATCCATGCTATCAAGATGTGAAAATTCTTATGTGGCTAGGTGTCAATACTGTAGCTAATAGATAATAATAATAATATAAAAAAATCAAGCAACTTTATTCTTGCAAATATGATGTTACACATTGGTAACCTAGTTCATGAGTTACTATCACCCAAAGATCAAGTAAAACAAACTTTTAAAATATAAATTAAACCAACATGAACTAAATCTTATGGTTTTCGGAGATGAAAATCAAGTGCTACAATTCCATTTGAACCTCATTTGAACTATCAAGTAAGTCGTTTAATTAAAACTCAGATGATTTTCAATATGTCGTATGCTACATGTTAGTATGAATTCTTCATTACAAAATTAAAAGAACCACTTTAGCTACGCATAACTAATAGCCCTAACAACAATAATGGCTGCAAAACATCTTCAGATCTGCAATTGGTAGTTAAAGTGCTGCAACAAACAGATCTATAAATGGAAAGACATTAAGCAGTAAAGTAAAGAGTTTGCTCCATGCATCCAACAGACAAGACAAGAACACGATTTTTGAATGAATTTTTATATTACAGGGCACCCGGGAGGAAACAAGAAGGTGTATCCAGATCTCCTCAATGGGATGGGTTCTTTGTAGTCCTCAGCACTTCAGATCTAAGCTTTCTCTCTCTTGTAGATGTAGAAAACCCACTGTAGAAGGTAGAGCTCAATGGGAGCAACAATGGCAGAAAATGAGACCGAGTGTATAGATCCAGAGTGATCTAGTATGCAACAAAAGGTGAAGAATGAAGGGGAAAACCCTCCTATTTATAACAAAATATTGGGTCATTCTAGATCTTGGTGCATGAGTAAAATAATGTTAACCAAATCTAGATCCACCTCTATGGAATATTTTATTATTATTTGTTGGAGGGAAAGGGACTTTGACTTGGGTCAAAATCCCTTGATTAGTGAAGAATAAATAAATAAATGATTGATTTATTTATCCTTTTATGGAAGTGGTTGAGATATAATCAAATAAATAATGATTTATTTAATTAATAGTGGTTGATTTGGTCATATTTAACAAGGAATATTATTTAAATAATTATTCCTAGAAAATAATAAGATAACTATGGGTGTATCTCATTAATTTCTTTGCTTTTGGGTTAAACATGACTGGGAATAATAATTAAATTGTGGTTTAATTAATTATTCCTTTTGGGGTTTCCTTAATTAACATAGTGAAAGCAGTTTTACTTGGGGTAAAACTGGTCTTACATGGTGTACTTGGGTCCATCTAATACTAAAAGGTGAGATGACCAAAAAATGGTGTAACAGATTGCCCCCCAGCGTGCGAGTGTCAGGAGCAAATCGTATGACCGAAGTACGTTGTAAGAATACAATCACCAGACAACGAAAGGGGATGTCAGAGAGAGAAGTGTGAGGTAGATAGTGTGCTGAAGGACTAGACCCTAAGGAGACGAGACTCGCAGGTGCAACAAGTCTCTTTATATGAGAGGGTACCTGTGCTGAAGGCGGCGGGGGAGGCATACCTATGCCCGCCGTGACAAAGTACAAAAGAATAGTGTGTCCAGTAAACAAGGGACCGAACCATAGAGTACAGCTGGCATAAACAAAGGCCAGATAAAAATACAAGGAAGAGTCTCACATACATGCTGTGCCTGGGATAACAGCCAGGACTAGTACAATAATATCTGAGTACATGAGATAAATACAACCCAAATGCCCCTTGTAAATGGGGAAGGGCTCACAACATCTGACTGATACATGCAAATCATAGAGGTGCTGCAAGTGGCTAAGGCCAACATCATCAAAATCTGGAGCGGCATCAAAGGCTGCAATGAAGAGGTCATCCGGGCATGTGGGGGGCTACCTGCAGGGCCACCCCCTCATGAGGGTTGAGACATCTCACACACGCCCGGGAATCATCAAGAGCTGTTGCTCGGTCACTGGACTGTCCAGTATACTCATCTCGATCATGCTGAAAGGAGCTCGAGAAGTAATCAAGTCAAAGGGAAGTGAGAGATCCCCCTGCCTGATCCGAGGCACCGAACAAGAGTGGAAGCTGGAACCAAGGTACACCGCCCTCTAGACCTTGCTTCTGGAATAAATGCGCTGATGTCGACAGAAGGAGGTCCGCCGGAGGTGAGGCAATAAGAGACCCTCAACTAAGGCACGAGAGAAGAACAATAGAGCGACAGACAGACTGACACCAATGATGATAGTGGAAAGGGGGAGGATGGAGTGGCGAATGGACGACTTCCCTTGTTAGAGCATAAAGGGCATGAATGACATGGCAGCGACTGACACAACATCGAAAGGGATAGGGGACAGTGGGACTGAAGGTCATGATATGCGACACAAGGGAGGAACCAAGCAAAGAAGGAGGGAGGGCTATAGTGGGGTGCAAAAGGACGCAGGATAGACTCCATGAATGCAATGATGACTCGACTTGGATGCTCTAAACAAGGGCGACTGTAGAGTGCTGCCACACAGTAAAGGCCCCAATGGGGGGTCATAGAAACATGAGTACAAAGTGGGCACTCATGACGAAAATCAACACGAACATGGACAAGTAAGGGGGCGATGTGGTGCCCCAAGTACAAGTGTCGTAAGTGAGAAAATTCGATTTTAAGGAGTGGTGAAGTGACCCTTCGTGGAAAAAATGTGTCCGGGTGAAGTATCAAATTACCAAAAACTAAGTAAAACCCATTTGAGAGCTCGGTGAGATCTATCTAGCGGTGCTGACGGTTCGTCGAACGGGGCTACGGTGTGGTCGCAGCAGTCGAAAGAAGAAACAGGGGTTCTCTTTTAATGAGGCTGTTTTCCCTCCAAAATCATTCATTTGCTATTGTTGTTGTGGTGAATGTGGAGAGGAGAGAAGGCCCTAAATCTTGCGGCGAACGTAGCGGACAAACCGACCGTTGGATTCGAGATCTGTCAGTTGGAGGTAAGAGGCCTAACCTTGCTCTTGCATTTTGATGGATTAGATTTGTAGTTTAGGGCCCAACACCCCAGAAACAGCCCCTCCCTCCTCTCTACGGCCGGGTCGCACTTTTTGGGGCAAAAAGTGCGACCCAGGACGCAGGTTTGAGGGCAAAAAGTGCGACTTGGTCCAGAAATGGGCAGAAAACTGCGACCTGGGAGGGGAGGGGGGCTTGGTGCTGTTTGATGGTTGGGAGTTGGGTTTTTGTGTGTGGTTATGGTTTGCCCGATCTGTACCCTGACAAAGAGAATGTGTTTTTGCAGGTATGGCAGAGTTACGGGTCAACTGGAGAGAGAGGGATCTGGGAACACTTCGGGCAGAGATCCAGGCGGATCAGGGCGTCCGTCGTGTATTGGCCAGATTTGGGGTTCTCAAGTTTGTGGAGAACCCGTCGATGAGAGCAGGGGAACCATTACTGGCCCGGATTATCAGTTACTGGGATCCAGATCAGGAGATCTTTGTAGTGCAGGGGCACAGGATTGAACTGACGGTCCAGGATGTGTACTTCCTGACCGGCCTCCCACCATTGGGGATAGTGGGAGACACGCAGGGCCGGCTGCCGCGTGGCGCTCAGGAGTCATGGGAGCCTGTCTCAATCTAATGTCGACCTGCTCTCCTGAATTCAGGGGACTTCTGACATCGGACGGGGATCAGAGAGGCTAGAGACCCGTGCGCTGGCCGCAGCTGTGCTGCGAATCCTGGGCACCCAAGCGTTCCATCACATCACCGGTGGGCAGATGATGATAGTGGAGAGTGTGTTGAGTGGGACTTACTTTGGGTGGGCCCAAATGATGTTGGTGTCGCTAAAGCGACAGTTGTCGCTATGCAGGCGGCAGGTGAATCATGATTGCTCATATGGGACTTTGTTGTGCGCCTTCTTCTTTGAGAAGATCCCGACCTTGAGGCCTCGTGTGCATCTTCCAGATGGGGGCCCGAGAGAGCCCAGGATGCGTCGTTGGGGAAGACTACTCTGCAAAGGAGGAGGAGGGGCGGTTGGGCGAACATTTCGACCGGAGTTCTTTGCCCATTGGGATCAGATGCCGTTGTACATAGACGACTACCCTTATAGTGGGATGAGCTACTATGGGATCCGGATTTGCCACTTCCGGCTGGTCGAGTTTGGGGGCTCGATGGTAAGTGACAAATTGCTATTCTTATATGGGCATGTTTAAATTTTTTTGAATAGTAAATAATGATACTGATTCAGGGACTTTTGGTATGCAGATATAGCACCGGTAAAACCGGCCGGATATATGGGACGACCGGCAGCGACTGGAGCTATGGGTCCGAGTGGATCGAGAGCAGCGCAAAATGATGGTGCAGCCGCCCTACTGGAGGACATCCGCCGTAGATGTGAGCAGCTGTTGACCGGAGTATCAGAGCGCGGGTGGCAAGATTTAGACGACCAGTACATAGAGCCATGTGTTGGTCTCCCCTCGGAGTGGCGAGGTATCGTGTGGCGCATGGCGATGGCCAGTCAAACTATGCGGGATCTACATGCTGCAGGGGCAGAGCCATTGGCCCGGGAGCCTCCAGATAGTGATTAGGGGCATATGGTGCCCCTTCTGAGGTATGTAGGGGCAGGTGGTGCCCCCTAGAATGTATGGAGGGGCATATGGTGCCCCCAGTTTTTGTTTGTAACATGCTATGGGCATGTCGTATGTATATGTATGGGGGGGCGTATGGTGCCCCCAGTTTTTGGAACATGCTATGGGCATGTCATGTGTATCAGAGTAGATGGACTCATCAATATATGGTTGCGACACATATTATGGATATGCATCGTCTTTTGATGGTTGATTTAATGTTATTGTCTTGTATGAATTGAGTGTGATAAATGCCAATCTAGAACATGGTTTGCAATACTATCTACGTAGTGATTCTGGTCTCTGGGTACATGGTTGAAAGTTATGGTTTCAAACGCATGTATTAATACTTTTACTCGTAAATAGCGTCTAAACAGCACAGGGTTACGCACACGATAAACACCATTTAGTTGCATGACAAGAAGCAAGGAATCCAAACGAACGTGCAGGTGGCGAATGCGATGCAGCAAAGCATCAGCTAGTAGGCCACGTACTGCATCGTATTCGGCCTGATTGTTGGTGGCAGAACCAATGCATACCCCGTTAGACAGAACGAGGTCATGCAAGGGGGTGAAGATGGCCCACCCTGCCGAGGCAAGATGCCTGGAGTAGCGACTTGCACCATCGGCGTAACCGATAAAGGATGTGGACGGGGGGATGCGCAAGGTGGTGTGACAAGACAATACATGAGGGGATGAAAGGAACGGACGGCAGCGTGAGGGGGCAGAAGTCATCAAGCGGAAATGGCGGGGGGAAGGGGCAGGATGAGAAAAACTCAAACAAGGTGATGTATGAGGGCTATCGGAAACATGGCGAGGACTCGGGCTACGAAGGTCAACAGAGACACCAGTGGAGTGATCTCGAGTATCAAGGGACACAATGGGGGAGGCGGCAGACGGGCTAGGTTCCAAGTGTCGTGCAGAGGAGGATAGGTAAAGAATGGTGACTGTAGACTCCGTCATCTGGACATCAGGGGGGGGGATGTGGATGGGAGCGGTGGAATCCTCAGGCTGGGCTGCAGCATACTGCGCGAGAATGGGAGAGGCGGATTGATTTTGTTCAACCTCATACTCGGGGATCACCTCAAGGGAGGCACGGTAATGCGTCAGGTGAGGACAATGATGGGAGTAGTGGCCATGGACATCGCACAAAGCACAAGGCTTGTTGGTGCGGAGAGTCTTGGGGTTCTTGGAGACGGTCGAAGCAGGAGTGGGAGTTTCAGGAACCGTAGTGTCGGGGAACGCGACTTTTACCATGGGGCGGATACGGGGTAACTCGGGACAAGCATGGGTGGCATGACCGATGATATCACATAAGGCACAAGGCTTCGAGGGTGGGGGAGGAGCCGAGGTGGTTGTGGTGGTTTGGTCTTTGGTTGCCCCCTTGCGGGCTTTTCCTTTCTTCCCGGGAGCCGACTCAATAGGAGAAGGGTCCTGTGGAGGTGTTGGGGGCACAGTGGCTATGGAGGAAGCGAGGGGGACCGGTTGAACCGGTGTCAAAGCCATGTAAGGTTTGGGGTGACCAGGGGGGGTGGCGGCTGGGGGGTCAAGGTACCAAACCGGAATACCCAAGGTCAAGTTAGGAAGAGAAAGGGTGGCCATGACGGGGACGGAATATACTCCGGGAGGGGGAGCCAAGAAGGGGATCTGTCCAGCAGGGTAATGACCAGGAGGAACGGCTCCAAGATGGTTAAGGCCAGGGGGGACCGAGCCCAGAGGATAAAGAGGTTCGGGGGTACCAGCTGTAGGGGGAGGGCCAGAAAGAGGAGGTCCGGCTGGCTGAGATGGATGGCTAGGAGCGGGTTGCGGAGGGCGGGGAGGAGGGTGCGGGCTAGCCGAGGCAGGCCGTTTATGGGCAGCCTGAGACGATTGCATCATGCAAACATTCGACAAGTTGGGATCAGTAACAGGGGGGGAAGGAAGGTGAGGAAAAGTTCCAAGCAGGGTGGAATCTTTATAGACGCCGGGGGAGACACTGGTCAAAGAATCGACGGTTTGCTTGTTGGCTACAGAAGAGATGGTCGTCTCGGAGGCGGATGGAGACGGCGGCTCATGATACGATAGTTGGTCAATGGTGACTATCTTTCCATTATGTGGAAAAGACATCTTGCGGAAGACCGCGGATGGGACAGCAGACATGGCATAGGTGTAGCTTTGCCCCAATAGAATGTTGTAGTCTAGAGGGGCGTCAATGACTTCGACATCAACGCAAACAGTCTTACCGGCGAGGGTGATGGGAAAGTTACGAAACAGGCCAATAGGCTGGGAGGCATGACCATCCCACGCTCGAAGGGTGATCGTGGAAGGGGCCAACTCAGGGGATCCGAGTTGCTTCCAAACCGAAGCGGACATCACACATGTGGATGCCCCCTCATCAATTATACACCGGGATACAATGGCGTTCCGGATTTTGACTGGGATTTGGAAAGCAACGGAAGGAGGAAGAGGAGGGTGGTCCGATTGAGTGGCGTCGAAAACAATCATTTGGTCATCAGCAGGATCAACAGCGCCTACGGCAGATAGTAGAGCCTTCCTTTGAGAAGGGCACGACTGGAGGAGTTCCAGTGTGGAAATGGCAGCAGGGGATTGTGCCAAATCATCTACTATACTGTACGATTGAGCGGCTCGACCAGAAGCAGCATTTCAGCGTAATGGACCCTTTGGAATCTTTGGGTGAACCTCAACTTTGGGTTGAGGGATGTGTAAGGGGCCACTGGATGTCGAAAGAGGCTCTGTAGAACCTGAAGATGGGGGCTCGGGAGCAGACTGAGCAGGGGGCTTGGTGTACTGGCGAGACCGAGTTTGAAGGTGAAGGTCGACGAAAGGGGACGGATCGGAGTGCATCATGAGGATCTGGTAGTCAGAGGAACCAGAAATGGACGAGGGTGTGGCTGCATGGCTGTCAGGGGGTTGGGTAGCCACGAATCCCTGTTGAGGGAAAGGATCAGTGAACACAGCTGGCGGGGTAGTGGCCACATTAGGAGGAGCGTGAGGGGAGGCGTGTTGTCCGCGCAATGTGGCTTGAGACTCCCACATCTGTCGCATCTGGGGTAAGAGAGGACAAGCGTGAGTGTAGTGACCGTAAACACCGCAACACGAACAGGGCTTGTTTGTGCGAAGCGGCCTGTCCGGCCTGGGCGGAATGCCCTGAGGCTGGTTGCTAGTGTTAGGGTCTGGACCAGAATTGGGACCTCGGTTACCGGGGGCAGATGGGTTCTGGTTGCCTCTCCGCCTTCCTTGAGAAGAAGGGGGATTAAACGCACCCTGCTGCGCAAATACTTGCCCTGGAGGGGGTTGTAAGGGCTGTTGCAGGTGGTGAGGAGGCAAGGGAGGCGGAAGCGCATATGCTGGAGGAGCTGGCGCACCAGGCTGCGGATAAAAGTAAGGGTTGGTTTGGGCAGCATTGAGGTAAGCAGGAGGTTGGGAAAAAGGAGGAGGCATGCCGTATCCTGGATACATGTTGCCGGGAGGAGGCAGAGTGCTAGAGGTGCTGGCCCCTCCCTGAGGAAGGCCGTGGCTCATAGGAGGGTGAGCAGAGGGGTGGGAAAGAGATCCAACAATACCGTCGGCGGAATGAGATGCCCCCGGGGCGTTAGCGCCGCCGGGCCTGGGGATGTGAGGAAGAACGGTATAAACATAACCAGATTGAGCGTAGATCAGGTCATATTTTAAAGCTATTTGGAGGGCGGCTTCTTCAGATTGAGGAAAGTGAGAGGCGACATCTTTGCCGATGGGAGATCGGAGGGTGCGAAGGAACCAGTCCATGTAAACCCGATCTTCAAAGGGAGGGGCTCGACATAAGCTCCGTCTTCGTCGCCATTCCTGAACATGGGCAGAAAGGCGTGTGGAAGAGGATTGCTTAAATGAAGTCAAGAGCTCCGTACTAGTGTCGTATCGGAGAGGGAGCTGGAAGTACGACAAGAAGGCTTGGGCAAGAGTCTCGAACGTGGTATGGGAGGAAGTGGCCTGTTCGACATACCATTTAGAAGCTTCGCCGGTAAGCGTGCGCTGGAACAAACGAAGACGGATGGAGTCATCGGTAATGGAGTTGGAGGAACACCACATGTGGAAAGACCGGACGTGATTGGTTGGGTCTTCGCCATTAAGGCCCTCGAACTTAGGGATATCGGAGGGTAACTTGGTGGGCATAGTGGGCCAGGTAGTATTATGGTGAATGGGGTCGTTAATCAACTGATGGAAATCGGGGAGGCTGAGGCCTGCAATGTACGGCAGCACAGGGGTGGCCGGAGTAGTGGTTGTGACGGTTCCGCTAGAAGTAGGGCTGGCATTGGGGCCGGGAGAACCGCTAGCGTTAGGCCCTGGTCCAGACATGGTGAAGGTAAAAGGGGGAGAACCGGAAGGAGAAGGGGGACCCGATGAATCAGGAGAGGAGTCGGAGTGCGGACTCGAAGGTGGACTGGCTCGACGACGGCGGTGCGGAGCAGGTCGATCAACCGGAAACTGAGGGTGAAGGCCAAGAAGTCTCCGGGAAAGGCGCCTCGGGGGCGCAATGATGACAGGAAGAAGGAGACCGACAAGGGCAGAAAGGGACAGAATCAAGCAGTGTCAAGGGCAGATAAGGTGCAATGACAATTGATTTTAGAGTCTTTTCCAGGCGGTGTTAACCAGGCGCTTCTTCACTTAGGGTCAGTGTGTGGTGTGCGTTAATTTTAATTTTTTAAACCCTTTCCGTTGTTTGAGAGCAAAAAAGTGTGCTGCGTAGCTGAAAATAAACCTACAGAGAACAGAATAAAATGCTGAAATAACAGAAAAATAACAGCTACGTATGCATCTATCTAACCCAAGAAGGTGGGTCTCTCAAAACTATGCTGAAAAGAAAGGGGAAAACTATGGAAACACACACAAAGGAAACTCAACAGATCTAGGGTCAAAGGGGACAGAGATCTGGAGGATAAAGCTGCAGACAAGGGGTGCAGATCACAGCCAAGAGACAGAGGCAAGGTGGCTGGAAAAAGGGAAATCAGCAAAAACCGGGGGGAGGGCAAGGCAGAGGCCTTTAGCAGAGGTCCACACAAAACGACAAGAGGTGATTTGAAAGGAAAAGAGGCTGATTTCAAAGGATCTGAAAGTGAGGTAATAGATCTGGAAAAAGAGGGGGCTGAAGCTCTGAAACCGACGGCTGAAACAGCTGAAACTCTTCCACAAAAAGTGGAGGGTACTAAAGCCCTAAGGGGCTGGGTTCCCACTTCGATGAGTAAAAACAGATCAGATCTCACATGGGTCATAATAGGCCGGAAAAACCCCTCATGCAGGCCGCAAAGAAACCCGGTGAAAATTACGAAAAATGTCGGAAAAAAGGCAGTCGCAGTTCCGACCCGATCCGAGTTGAGGTCGCGGTGCAGCTGCTCGTAAGGTGCGTCCTCGTCGGCACAGTGCTCGGGGCCAAAAGGTGCGACCCCCCCGTTCCGGCCGTTTCGGCGGCAGATTTTCTGAAAAATTGCCGTCTCAGGTGCGGCTGGTGTCGCTTACCTGCGCAATAGGGCCAGAAACACACGGAAGTTAGAAATTTTAGGTTTTTAGGTTTTTATGTGAGAAAAATGACATGAAAAGAGAAAAACTAAGCAGCTAAAAAGGAAGCCCTAGGGCCTGAAGTAGCTGGATATGCAGGAATATGAAAAACGACAGCGGTCGTAATTTAAAACCCGTGTGGAGTCGCCATTTGTTAGTATGAATTCTTCGTCGAAGCGTACGAAAAAAAACCACTTTAGCTACGCATAACTAATAGCCCTAACAACAATAATGGCTGCAAAACATCTTCAGATCTGCAATTAGTAGTTAAAGTGCTGCAACAAACAGATCTATAAATGGAAAGACATTAAGCAGTAAAGTAAAGAGTTTGCTCCATGCATCCAACAGATAAGACAAGAACACGATTTTTGAATGAATTTTTATATTACAGGGCACCTGGGAGGAAACAAGAAGGTGTATCCAGATCTCCTCAATGGGATGGGTTCTTTGTAGTCCTCAGCACTTCAGATCTAAGCTTTCTCTCTCTTGTAGATGTAGAAAACCCAATGTAGAAAGTAGAGCTCAATGGGAGCAACAATGGCAGAAAATGAGACCAAGTGTATAGATCCAGAGTGATCTAGTATGCAACAAAAGGTGAAGAATGAAGGGGAAAACCCTCCTATTTATAACAAAATATTGGGTCATTCTAGATCTTGGTGCATGATTAAAATAATGTTAACCAAATCTAGATCCACCTCTATGGAATATTTTACTATTATTTGTTGGAGGGAAAGGGACTTTGACTTGGGTCAAAATCCCTTGATTAGTGAAGAATAAATAAATAAATGATTTATTTATCCTTTTAAGGAAGTGGTCGAGATATAATCAAATAAATAATGATTTATTTAATTAATAGTGGTTGATTTGTCATATTTAACAAGGAATATTATTTAAATAATTATTCCTAGAAAATAATAAGATAACTATGGGTGTATCTCATTAATTTCTTTGTTTTTGGGTTAAACATGACTGGGAATAATAATTAAATTGTGGTTTAATTAATTATTCCTTTTGGGGTTTCCTTAATTAACATAGTGAAAGCAGTTTTACTTGGGGTAAAACTGGTCTTACATGGTGTACTTGGGTCCATCTAATAATAAAAGGTGAGATGACCAAAAAATGGTGTAACACTACACTTATTCTCTGTCTAGATATCATTTTTTAAATGGACCCATTAGTCAAGCCCACAGTCCTTTTTATGTGAAAAATTTCAACTCTATTTGAGCTCTTTTTTGCTCCACCACCTCCATAAACATATGCAAACATATATCATGATCTTGGAATTCCATTACATATGTATGTGCCAATGTTCCATAATCATGCCCCATCATCAATTTAAGAAATTTCCATTGAATATCAAATTATGGAGGGGGGGCACTTTTTGCTGCAACATTTGGCTCAAAATCAGGGACCATCTCCATATGAGGTGAATGAGAACTATAGATATTTGAAGAAGTAGATTAGTGCCTTTTCCTCTGGCCATGGAATCATATACAGTCATCCATCACAAAAATTTGTCTTTGTTCATTCTCACCTTGAAAGTTTTAAATATTCATGCCCTAATTGAAACGACACTAAATTTGAAAGATATAATAAAAATGCAAGCTATAAGTACCTTATTAATACAAAGGAAAAACCTTCCTACCTACCATAACTGAGATAAATTTTGATTGAATAGGAAACATGATATTTCCAATGGAGTTGATCCAACAACTTGTTAAATGTATGGGACTAAATCATGCATTTGATTTCCAGGGAAACATGCACATGAAGAGAAAAAGTGCAGAATTAATGGAAAATCCATACATGCCACTTATGAAAACTACACCGAAAGGTCAAAAAATACTTAAGGCCTTAACTTAATTTGAATCCAAAAATGACAAAACAAGATTAGTGAAAACACGAGAGTGGTGTGCGTGAACAACATAAATAAAAAGTGAAGATACCTTTCCCCAAGATGCCTTTGTCACCGTTGTATGAAAACATGTTTTCCTTTCCCTTTATACATGCAAGTGAATGCATTATAGGTATGGTGTTTTCCCACAATAGGAGAAGCCTACTTAAATATATCATTCGTGGAGTGAATGTTTCCTTGACCTAGAACCTCATAGAAACTTATCACTGAATTTGATGTTGGGATGGGATTGTAAAGATAACAACCTCTTCATTCCTACAAACTAGATTCCTTCCTAGAGTTAGGACACATAGTATTGAATCAAAGTTGTAGTTTCTAAATTCTTGTATTGGTTCATCAATCTTGAAATTCAGACATTGCATGTCTTCATTGCTTCATGTTTGAATAATTTGCATCATATCATATAATAGGAAATTAGGAATTATGATTATTATTACTTTATGGATCTGTTAAGTTACTTTTAAGTTTGCATGGTTTAGTGTGAAATTATTCTAGTGTGCCCCTAGGCCCAGGTGAAGGAATGCCAAGGACTGAGAACCCTAGTTTTTAAATGGTATTGTTTCTTATACCCAAAACCCCTCAACATCACTTCTTATTAGTTCTTAACAATAGTGTTGTAAACAATTTGAGAATTGATATAGAAAAATCTCGCACTTCTCAAGATAAAGTCCTAAAGCCAAAGTGTGATACCATGTGTAATTCAATAGCCCCATTGTCACCTCACCAACCTCTTTTCACTTCGGGCTAGCTCTCCTCCAACTCAAGGGGGGTTCTCCCTAGTAGATGTTAGGGATCTAATGGCCCAACAAAACCAATTCAAGAGCCCCCTAACTCTCTATGTTTACTACTATCAATCAAAATATTGAACAATAGGGTCAGACATGCATCCTGAAGATAAAATTGCCAGGGTTTTTTTGGGTAATTTCAAAGGGAAAGTCCCCAAACACATATAATCAAGGAATTATAACGTGATTTCAAACATTAAATATCAACAAAATCGTTTAAAGGATATTGAAAGGAAAAAGGTGATGGAAGATGGAAAGTGCCTTACTTAAATGCTCTAAGGATTTTTCAATAGTTGCTCCAAAAGCTTCACTTCAAGGCCCTTCAAGATCATCTCCATCAATGCTATACCATCAGCTTCAACAATGTTGCTCCAAAAATGTCCTCAAAGTCTTCACAACAAATTTACTAGAAGTTGCTCCAACAATATATTCAATAAGGTCTTCATTGTCAACTCGTCTCTTGTTTGGGTGCCTTAATGTGCAATGACATGTTTCCAGGACCGAATTCAATGCAAGGCATATTTGAAACTCTAACTCTATCGTCCAGTGTCTTATTAGAAATTATTTCAGTTTTCATTTTTTTTTTTCAAGTTAGATATTTTTTTCAAGTTTTTACATTTATAATTTTATTGCAATGTGGCAGACTGTTTAGAGCAGTGCAGGAACCCCGAGACGGGATGATCGTGGAAAGAGGCCAGTGGAAGAACATGTAAAGTGCCAGCATTGATCTATCTTCAGGTATTTTAGTTATTTACATAATTGAAATGATATTAATTTTGTTCAAATATGCAGACACCTAGCCATGGTAAGCCTGATGATTCCCTCTTTGAGGAAGAGCTTTCTTCATCCCTATCTCCAGTGTTCTTGTTGCGAAAAAAGGCACGAGATGCAAGGTCGGAATTTAGTAATTTGATAGACGCGCCTCAAACACCTGAAACAGAAGAGAGGATAAAACATCTTATGAGCCAGCTAGAAAGATATCAGGTAATAATAAAAATTCAAAAGGATATTTTTTTTGTTCTGCATGAGATGAATTGTGATAGTTTGATTTTTAATTTTTACATTGACTAAACTAACAAAAATTTCTTTTGTATGTAGCATTTTCTGGCACTTGCTGAACCCGATGTTGGTGGTAGTGGGACACAAGGGCAAGAGATTGCCCAACAACCCTCTCATACACCTTCTACTCCTTTAGGTGCTAGCCAAGAAACACACCCTGCCCAAGCAGACACCCAGCCAACCGCCGAACGTGTTGGCAATGATGAGGCTGATATGGCCAACTACATTATTGCGTTTCCTGGAGCTACACGTGTCAGCTCCACAGAGACCATTAATGGCACGTTGTTGGTGAACGATGAAGGTGTCCCTATAAAGCATGTACAACTCCCGGGTAAATTTTAATATTTTAACTATTTCATATACTTTATCTAAAACATATTTATCATGATTTTTATTTTTAAATTAATGATAATATCTTCTTCTTCTTCTTTTCTATGTAGGAAACAATGAGTTCTACAAGTTTCTGGAGAGCCATGCGTTGGTAATTTTTGGCCCAACCATACGCACAGGGTGGAATTCCCAGAATTCCAACCTGAAAAAGGAACTTCTAGATTATCTAGAAGCCCTTTTTGGGGTCGGCACATTTGACAGAACAGCGGTGGCTCGGGTAGCCGGAAAATATTTGAAATATACCAGGGACACCTATAGGATGCAATTGCAATTTAACCCTAGATATGAGCGTCCTCTCACAGTTCCAGAGAGTGAGTGGAGAGCACTCATCCATGACGGAAAAGAGAAAAGGGCAAAGAAAGAAGGAAAAATGCCAACTGAACCCGCAAGGTAAATTACAACTTTAATTCAATAGCTTTAATTTTCTCTATGTCTAAAATAAAAGTGTGCTACGTCATATCTGACTTCAATTTTGTTGATGCTAGGTTTCCTGACACCTCAAAGGCAACCAAAGCTAGGATTGAGAAAAAGGGCCATCACAAGCTAGGCCAGGGCGGCTACTTGAAATTAGCTGCAAGAATTGTAATTAAGTAGCTAAACATCTTATAATTAATTGTATCGCCTTCCAACGTTTTTGTAATCTTATCAAATATGATTAAAAATACACAATCATATGTAATGTAGGGTGATGACTTCAGAACAGAAACTACAGAGGAAGATAAAAATATCGCTTTCCATTTCGGCTATCAAGCCGTAGTTGAACGTTGCAGAAGCTTGGGGCAGGTCCCAAGATCCAGAATGCCTGATAAGGTAAAACATTAACCTTTCAATATGTTTGTTTTCGTCCATAAATTTAATGTCTAACAACTTTGTTTAAATCAGGGGAGCAACACTACCGATGAGGCAAATAACCCAGTTTTAGAGCCAGATGTAGATGATCCTCATGTGCAACCTGATCATTGTAGTGGGGACCAGGCCGACAATGCTACTATCAGTGAGGGCCGTGACGGTAATTAATTTCCACTTATATTTTTTTCTAATTATACCTTGATGGTTGTCCTTATAAATTTTTTTGTTTAAATGACAGAGAATGTTTCCCTTGAGGATCTTACCACCAGAGAGGAAGATAGGGAAACAGTCCCAACGGCGACAACTGGTGCACCAGGTAAATAATCTCATTGCAATTTGTTTTATTAATATTACCGAACTAGTTCAATGATATTTAAAAACTGACAATTAAAATTTAATATTATCTGTTTTTGTAGGCGATGCCCCGTCACTGGATGAGACCAGACATCGTGACAACGCAACTAGGTCAGCGACGACAACTGGTGCACCAGGTAAATAATCTCATTGCAATTTTTTTTATTAATATTACCGAACTAGTTCAATGATATTTAAAAAATGACAATTAAAATTTAATATTATCTGTTTTTGTAGGCGATGCCCCGTCACTGGATGAGACCAGACATCGTGACTACGCAACTAGGTCAGCAGTGTGGGTCGAAAGGCACGAAACAGAAGCAGAGCATGATGATATTGATGATGTAATTAGGAGCTTTAGAAATAGGAAGAAGAAAAAGAAAATTCGATAATGTAAAATATTGTATTATTATAAGACAAACATTACCATACTTGGAACATTTTTGCGTTATATAAAAAAATCATTTATCATACTATTTTTATGTCAAGCATTAATTGCAATGTTTCCTTGCGTACTTTTTGTTGAATTGTTTTTTTATTAGTTATTGAATTTTTTTTTATGCTCATGAAAGTAAAAAATGAAATATAGATTGGGTATTGGGGAATTGAGAGTGATGTGAGGAGGGGGGAGGGGCCATAAGAGCTTCCACCTTCACGTGGTTGGCCATGTTTAGTAGAGAATAATTTATTGGAGTGATTTAATCTTGGAGCAAACCTCCCTCGATCCAGTGTAGCAACAAAAAAGTCACTGTTGACTTAGTTGCTACTCTTTCAGATCGTGGGAGGCTTGTTCCAAGTTCATGCGACTTCAATAAATTGTTCTTGAAACGAAGAGGAGCTTATTCAGGTATGTTTTGACATTTTCAACATATGTTCTAACATTATCATAAGAATGCATCTTAGAGTAAAAAATACTACATCAATTACTTATATTTATTGTATAGATAATGATGGATTTTGATTGACTTGGCAGTGCAGGTACAAATCCTCTTGCATCATGAGCAATACAACTTGTCAACCGGGGTCATGTCCAGGATATTTTTGCTTGCGCGCTTGACCAGGTTCATAATGTCACATTTTTTAAGTTCCTTTACAATTCATAATTCAATATTAAGCTTGTTCATGATTATTATCTAGGTTTTTTGTATGTGTTTTTTCATCTATTTGATTGTAAGAAACTCTGCATGTTTCCTGTTGTTCACTATGATTTCTCCCATTACCACTCCCGGGATGAATCCAACTTTATTGTTACATAGGTTACTTTATTGTTACTATGATTTCTCCATTTACGATTTCATAGGTTACATCATGTAAAGTTGTCAATCTCAGGTTGGTGATGAGCTTTAGTTCTCCAGATTTGGGGCTTTTCTCATATTTTCTCCCTCATGTCATTCTTGCATCACCTCGTTGTTTGAGCATGCAAATTTTCTACCACTTGTACCAATTGGCACATGTCAATCTCTGAGTGGTGCCACATTTCACCTATTTTCAGTGAGAGTTTAGGGTTTCTCTAACATAGCTTCAGAAATCTGATTCAGTGCCTGCTTGAATATTGTCACATAATACTCATGGTTTGGATTTATGAGCATGTTCTGAATGGTTGGTTGATTCATAAGAACCACCCATATAGTCATCTTGAGATATTTCAGAAGTTTTCTCGGGTTTCCTTTTTCACCGTTTCTAGTGGGTGGGATGGTGTGGGGTGATCCATCAATACTGGTGCTCTTGTAGTAGGGAATTTTTTTTTTGGGGATATAAAGGAGCATTTGATGTAGATATCCCATTGGATGCATTCATAGATGGGCACGAGAGGTCAAGAATTTAAATTAAAAATATGCAACCTCTAGCATGGCAACCTGAAGGCCGCGAGAGACACTGGTTAAAGATTGTTTTGTGCTGGCCTTAATATAGTCGTGATTTATTTCTATTATCTTAATGAAAATATATAATCCGGTCTCATTAAAATGAGGATTGTGGTTGTATTTCTCTTTGGTTGTTTCTCTCTTAATGCTCCAGAAGTTGCCAAAAGTTGCGATAGTTGTTTAGTTTTCCTGTTACAACTTAAAAGTGGTTTTTAGCAATAGGAGTCATGTTTTTTAAGGTTCATACTAATATGAAGATCTTGTAATTCTATATTCAGCATAAGAGAAGATGGCCTCTGCTTTGGGCAGTATGACAACAATTGCCACATCTACCTCATTTGGTAACAATGGAAAGGGGAAGAAGTTGGGTGCAATGTTTGATAATTATGGCAGACAATTGTCTTCTCTTTCAGTTTTTTCACCCATTTCCTTTAATCGCTCCAGCAGAAGAGGGACTCTGAGATTACGCGACAGAGAGAAGGTAGTTAATACAAGAGCTATGGAAAAGGAGTTGTACTTCAACAAGGATGGCTCAGTGACAAAAAAATTTCAGGTCAGAGAAAAAATTATGTTTAAAGGAAGGTCACCTGCACGTGAAACTTCACTACAGTGGATCTTTCCTTGTCCACTTATTTTCGATTTTAATGTGTTATTTTAATTTTTCATGGAGGTTTGTTTTGGCATATGGTCTGGCATTCAATTGCACACTTACTGAAAGCATTGTCAATTTGTCTTGCAGGCGGTGTGAATAAACTTGCTGATCTTGTTGGAGTCACCCTTGGGGCGAAGGGAAAAATGTTGTCTTGGAAAGCAAGCATGGTTCTCCGAAAATAGTTAATGATGGTGTGATAGTAGCTAAGGAGGTAATTTGTAGATGTGTGCTCTGGTTTTCTTTTTAACGTTGTATTAGTTCCCCCTCTTAAATGTTTGGTAGGCATAATTTGAAAACTCAAAGGTGAAAGGAAACATATTTGTTACCCAGTGATCTACTTGGCCTATGGACTAGCCACATTAGAGTAATGCATAAAGATTTTCACAACAATAAAAGGAAAGGGTTATGGCTGAGTCAAATTTTATTGTTATTTGACAATGTAATGAAATGTATCTCAATGCTATGGTTTTGGCCTTTTTATTGGTTGAATTAGAGGACCCAGTTGAAAATATTGGGGCCAAGTAGGCCGGTTTTCCTTTTTGCTGATGGTTTGGTGTATCTAATTGAATTAGTTGCCTAAGGTATTTTTGGTTGCAAACTCCTTTTCATTTTTCATACAGTATTGGCCTTGTGGAATACATTTGATTGTGTGGTCTTGTTAGATATACAACATTTGTATTTGTTTAGTCTTATGGCCGAGGTGCACTTTTATTATGGAAATAGCTGATCCAATATTGTCATTTAATCCTTACTGCAGGGTAGCATGTTGAGAAGTTTCTTGTGAAACATTTGGAATTCAAAATGACACTTGATCCTATACAGCATCTTGCACTTGACTTCAAAATTCATATTCAAAGTGTGCCAGACAATTCTTGCAAAATTTCAAATATTTATGTTGTTTTAAACCATTATCTTTTTCATGTATTGGATGCTGAAAATGAGAAAAATACTTTGGTATGAAACCAACTGGTGAATAATTTCCAGCGAAACAACCACTTCCAAGACATGATTTAGAAGTAGAACATATGTACTTATGAAGCATAGAAAGATATCCTTGATGCATTGTCAATGTTTGGCTAGGGCTATTTTTGGAGAAAATAACTCCTTATTCCTAGAATAGTGATCTTCAATACAAGTAAATGCCAGAGAAGAGAGATCATCGTGTGACGCAACAAAACTGAAATTGGACCCTAAGGAGAGCTGGTGTGTCTACAATCGCTCTGTCAGCATTTTCCCTTGGTTTACCCCGTTCTTTTCCTCCAGCCTGAGTCTTAATTGAATTCTTCTTTCTTCGGGTTTATTTATCAAATTCGTAGAAATTCGTAGAATTTGATAAATAAATACTATCCACAATGGTTTGACTTTAATTTATATTCCCGACTTTATATTATCTCCAAGCCTTATAACCAATGTTTAACTTTCAACACTTTGTATTTATACTCCACGTTTCTTTTTAAATAAATAACTTGTAATGAAATTTCGGCTCTATATTTCACCACCCAGCCTTACAACAATCACGCTCCAGACTTATGCTAATTATTCGCTAATCGTTTAATTAAACAATTTCATTATACTTCGGCCCCACCTATATATATCAATAACCAATCAAACACTCTTATCGTACCTGGCTATCCTCCGCACACCTTAGTTAACCTCTGGGCAAGTTCAACATGCGACCACCGTCCGATGGCCCTTCTCCAAATCAACGACTCTTGGAAATTTCGCTCGGCTTCCAACGTCGGGCTTTAACGTGCGATGGCGTGGGTTAAACAGTGGTTTTCCGGGGGTCACTTTGCCACATGTCGCATTCCCTATGGAATCGCTCACGAATAGGAAATACTGCCTACTTCGCAAAAGCGGTGCGATATGGGCAACCCGCTTTTGTGATTCTGCTCGTGGTTTTGGTACAGGGCTTGACCACGGGTGCATTTATGGTTCCGCTATCCTTTTGTTTGTTAACTCATGTCCAATCCTCGGGTCAGGTTTCGAAAGCACAATAATTTTGTCTCTTTATTAAGCGGGATTTTTATATTTGAACAGTGTTCATGACCCCAGTTCTCTACACAGACCTCGCCTTCGGGTGGGGTGAGTTCACAGGGTTATCCAACGATTTACGGGAATTCAAAGACAGAAGAATGGAATTATCAGTACCCAATCACCTCACAGTTAAACAATTCTTCACAATTAGCAGTTCGAGATAATTCAATGGAAACTAAGCTTGGAAATAATTTAACTGGAAACAATTGTTCACACACAGAGGTTTATTGCAGAAATCCCCTCTCTACTCTCCTCTTCCCTCTCTACTTTTATTCATCCGAGGAATTACAATCTATATACATAACATATGGCTCTTCGGTTCCTCTGAGAGGACCATTCTAGAAATCAAAAGGTCTAATTATAATAATTCAACTAATTGAAACTGTTCGACTCCTACAACTCTAACTAGTCTAAGTAATACAGTCAGCTGAGGTATTGACACCTAGCTGTTACAACTCAAATTTTTTCGAACCCTCCTAGTCACAACATGTGGACAAAACCTCCTACATTGCTGGCTAGTGCCTAATGCCCCTGCATCATCGTCTGACATAAACCTATTAACAAAAGTGAACAGGGAATGATTATTAATTATGGCATACTAAGTTGCTTTTCTAAAGAGTAACATTGTAGATAACCTTAAAAACATTTGTTAACTATTTTTGTTTGACCATTTGATTGTGTTTGATATGTAGAACTCATGGCACCTAGTGTTTCTCCACTCATATTAAATAATTATTTCCAAAATTTTCTTGTTACTATTACTTTAGGAAAACCATGAAGACTATGAATTTCTTTCATGGACACTTTTGCCACTTGGCTTGTTGTTTATGTACTTTGAGCTCTACAAAAAAAATCTACAAAATTTGTCTATATAAATGACCACAAAAATGTAATACTTACCTCTATATTTCAGTAACCCTGTAATAAAGTCTATTGATATATCTTCTAGTCTTTGAATATGTATGTGAAATGGTTGAAGTAACCCTAGAGATTTTAATATCTCTCTTTTATTTATTATGCAAACTTGACCTTCTCTTACAAAATTTTGAATGTCTTTCTTCATTCCTTCCAAAAATATATTTTTTGATCCTTTGAGATGTTTTAAGGAACCCTACATCCTACCATCAGAGAGACATGGGACTCCCTTAATATTTTTTTATTCAAATATGCTTGCGTGCATAAAAATATTCTACATTTGCACCAAAGTATATCTCTTTCACTCCCAATGCTCCATAGAGTTCATCCCATCCTTTATAAATTTTAGTTTTTGTTTAGTACTATTGTCATTTTTCCATTATGGAAAGCTTCTTCTAGCCACCTAGGAATATAAAATGTAATTGGATATAAATTTGAGGCCTCTTCTATTTTAGAAAGAGCATCATGTACTAAATTTTCCTTATCCTTTTTGCAGATTATCTCAAAATTAAAACTTTGCATTTTTTCTCCTCATTTTTGTTAATCTTCCAATGAAATCCATAGCTTCAAAAAATACTTTATGATATCATGGTATATCTTGACTTTAAAGTACCTCCCAATGATATACTATCCTCATTTTTTATTGCATGTAATATTGCTTCCATTTATTTTTCATACGTAGATTTCACCAAATATTTTCTTTGAATTCCTTGCTTTTAAAAGCCAATGATATCCCTTATTGTGTTAATGTTACGTAAATTCCTTGTCCTAGTGCTTCACACTCTACTATGAATGTTTTACCAAAAGTAGGTGCAACTGATGTTGGTGTAGAAGACATGGCATCCATTAAAAGAGAGAATGCCAAAGTAGCCTCATCATTCCATATAAATGATATTTTCTTCAAGAGATATGTGAGTGGACTTGAAATGCATGCATAATTCTTAACAAATGATCAATAATATCATGCAAGTCTAAAAAATCTTCTAGGAACCTTGATTTTCTTAGGAATAGGTCATTTTGTAATAGCTTGCATCTTTTGAGGCTCCAACTTCACTCCTTCCTTTAAAAAAATATGAACCAAATACTCGAATTCTTATTTCCCAAAAGCACATTTGGATATTTTACATAAAAATGATTGTTCTCAATAATTTATATAACTTTTCCACATGTTTACTAGTGTGTTATTCCCATGATTTATTATAAATATGTGTATTATCAAAGAAAACCAACACAAATTTTATAATATGGGATCAAACAAAATTGTTCTTAAGTCGAGCCCGCTGGACTTCAAACGGCGATAAACCATAAGTCAAACCAAATTCGCGTTCCAAAATAGCCTGCTGACGTTGGCCAATTTTGTGACGTGAAAACCAAATGAATTTCGCCCTAATATTTTTCGGGTCCAAAGTTGGGCTGGCGTACGGAGGGAGAGTTGTGACGTGAATTTCTTATCAAATTCGCCCTAATATTTTTCGGGTCCGGATTTCCACTGCGCGAGCGGCCCAAAAAAAGATCCTCTCTAATCAATTTCTGCCACGTGTCCTCAATAAAAACTTGCCCTGCTCCAGGCTGCGGATGCATTCGATGGCGTTTAAGACGATGGGACATGGATGTGGCGATTTCATATCAATCGCATTAAGATTTAATGATGTTCAATTAAATTCCAAAGTTTTCACATCAAATCGCATTAAATTTTAAAATTGTTCAAGATCAGACCTCCACTCCTGTTAGAGATTCTGCATGCTCCAATATGATCCGGCCTTCGGCTCTCATTAATGATCGGATATTAATTATGACAAGCATCCTTCGATTGCATTGCATTGATAAAATGGCATTTTGCTATGGTTTTTCAGACGAGCCAGTTGCTGGGTTACACTGCCTACTGACTATGACGAGAAGGAGAAGTGGCCAGCTGAACTACTGCGTAGACCTTGCTGCATATCTTCATTTCTCTCGGTTTGGTCCTTGTCTGTCTTCCTCTGTTTCTTGAAATTCTTCTTCTCCGTCTCCTCTTGTTCCCACTGCTAGTGATACTGCACCCATGCCTCACGTGCGTCAAAGGATGCATTGCCGCAGGGGGGGCACTAGAGGTCAGCTCCTGCACACTCCCTCCAGCCCCTCAACTGAGTTGTCTTCCGGCCAGTGCATTGATTATGCAGGTCGCTATCCAAATACTAGGAGTGGGCGGGGTTGGGTTGTAGGATCTGGCCACCGTATGGATTCCCCTGCTCCTCATTTCCCCACCGCTATTTCACCTTCTCCCACGACGTGCACTGCGCAATTTTCCTTTAATTTCTCTCTCAACCGCCCACGAATTACAGCTTCATTCACTGTGGTTTTCCGCGAGGAGGCCCAAACGGAGGAATAATGCACCCGTCCGGCGGGTCTAAGCTCAAAAAAAGCCAGCCAACATTCGAGCCTTCAGGAGGGGAGTCGTGGCATGAATGTGGAGGTAGCACCTAGCGATCCTGGACCTTTCGAAGGATGGTGCCGAATCGTCGAGGAACCAGAGGAGTAGTTTGGTTAATTTTTTTTTCTTGCTTCGCAACCCACTTAACTGGGATTCTTTTAGATTATTTTACTGTGCTGGACCTTTGTAATATTTTTGAATGCTGTAAATTAAATGTTCAAGACTGGTTTCCCTGTATGAGGGCAATCTTCTTAATTTTTTGATTTTTTGATGACAAATTTTCCATGATTCTGGGCAATTATTTTGACTTTGGTGTAATTTTATTCCCACTGTTAATAGATTAAATTTACTTAGAAAAAAAAATGTTTCCCTGTTTCTATTTTAAACCTGTTTTTTGAAATACAGAGCCATGTTTATATGGTCTACGTATTATACTCTTTCTCTGTATATCTACAGGAACCTTTTTGCTATGAACAGGGTGGATTTTGTAGCAGGCTACTAATGGAAACAAGCGAGCCTGAACCTTACATCTCGGATGCAATAGATGGTTACCAATTTTGGAATCAAGCGAGCCTGGGTTTCTACAGATGGTTATCACACTCCTCACATGATTAGCGTTTTTCTCTGTTCAAGGATTTTGGGTACTTTAATTTGTATTTGGAACAATGGACGTTGGTACTCTATCTATTTCTTTACTATTCTACATACTGCTATTTCACTTTCTTATAGATGCCTCGGGCATATTTGGATGCTTTCTCAGATTTGTCGATAATCTCCATGTGGACCGTTACTGGGTTTTATATCATGTCCCTATATGTGACATGGGGTATTTTTCTATCATTATCTGGGGTGGGACTTCCACTTTTCTGGATGGATATTTGGGTTCCAATCTTCAGATGTGAAAATGTAATGACTTCATGGATGGTTTTACTTCATATAATATATTCAAAACAACGTTTTTTATCTTGTGAAAAAAAAATGATTAATGTTTATCACTCTGCCTTCAAAACTAGCGATGCTGGTCTATGTTGCTGGTTTATTGATATGGTATGATGGTATTTTTATATTTTGGACATATCACACTCCTCACATGATTAGCGTTTTTCTCTGTTGCAGGATTTTGGGTACTTTAATTTGTATTTGGAACAATGGACGCCAGTACTCTATCTGTTGCTTTACTATTCTACATACTGCTATTTCACTTTCTTATAGATGCCTCGGGCATATTTGGATGCTTTCTCAGATTGTCGATAATCTCCATGTGGACCGTTACTGGGTTTTATATCAATTCCTTGTATGTGACATGGGGTATTTTTCTATCACTGTCTGGGGTGGGACTTCCACTTTTCTGGATGGATATTTGGGTTCCAATCTTCAGATGTGAAAATTTAATGACTTCATGGATTGTTTTACTTCATATAATATATTCAAAACAACGTTTTTTCTCTTGTGAAAAAAAAATGATTAATGTTTATCACTCTGCCTTCAAAACTAGCGATGCCGGTCTATGTTGCTGGTTTATTGATATGGTCTGATGGTATTTTTATATTTTGGACATATCACACTCCTCACATGATTAGCGTTTTTCTCTGTTCAAGGATTTTGGGTACTTTAATTTATATTTGGAACAATGGACGTCGGTACTCTATCTGTTGTTTTACTATTCTACATACTCTATTTCACTTTCTTATAGATGCCTCGGGCATATTTGGATGCTTTCTCAGATTTGTCGATAATCTCCATGTGGACCGTTACTGGGTTTTATATCATGTCCCTGTATGTGACATGGGGTATTTTTCTATCATTGTCTGGGGTGGGACTTCCACTTTTCTGGATGGATATTTGGGTTCCAATCTTCAGATGTGAAAAATGTAATGACTTCATGGATTGTTTTACTTCATATAATATATTAAAAACAACGTTTTTTCTCTTGTGAAAAAAAAATGATTAATGTTTATCACTCTGCCTTCAAAACTAGCGATGCTGGTCTATGTTGCTGGTTTATTGATATGGTCCGATGGTCTTTTTATATTTTGGACATATCACACTCACATGATTAGCGTTTTTCTCTGTTCAAGGATTTTGGGTACTTTAATTTGTATTTGGAACAATGGACGTCGGTACTCTATCTGTTGCTTTACTATTCTACATACCGCTATTTCACTTTCTTATAGATGCCTCGAGCATATTTGGATGCTTTCTCAGATTGTCGATAATCTCCATGTGGACCGTTACTGGGTTTTATATCATGTCCCTGTATGTGACATGGGGTATTTTTCTATCATTGTCTGGGGTGGGACTTCCACTTTTCTCGATGGATATTTGGGTTCCAATCTTCAGATGTGAAAATGTAATGACTTCATGGACTGTTTTACTTCATATAATATATTCAAAACAACGTTTTTCCTCTTTTAAAGTTTCATTTTTTTTTTTTTAAATTGAACTTGTCGTCGCTATACCGACGCCTTGTAAGCGTCAAAATTGCGACAGATTAGAAACGTCGGAAGAGCGACAGTATAAAAACATCGGACGAGCGACGTTCAAAACGTCGGACCACATTTCGTCGGAATTGCGATCGTTTACAAACGTCGGAAGAGCGACGTCCAAAACTTCGGACCACATTTCATCGGAATTGTGACAGTTTACAACCGTCGGAAGAGCGACGTCCAAAACGTCGGACCACATTGCGTCAGAATTGCGACATTTTACAAACATCGGAAGAGCGACGTTCAAAACGTCGGACCACATTTCGTCGTAATTGTGACAGTTTACAAACGTCGGAAGAGCGACGTTCAAAACGTCGGACCACATTTTGTCAGAAGTGCGACAGTTTACAAAGGTCGGAAGTGCGATGGACTGGGAAACGTCGAAAGAGTGACGCTTGTTTGGAAGCGACAGAAAAGGTGTTGATAGTGCGACACTTTTTAATTGCGTCGGAACTGCGACGGTATGGTAAACCACATTTTTCCCGCCCTCGAACTATCGCTCTTGCGACGACTATGTGTCGGAATAGAGATGAATTGGCTGTTGGAATTTCCGCCAAATTTTCTAGTGTTTATATACTCGACAGTATGGGGAGCACAAGTCTGTACTAGTGTTTTCTAAAGCCGGATGGCGAACAACAACTACTAGGTTTTAAGATGCCGGAACACGTCTCTAGCCTAGACCACTAAAATTATTTCCTTAGGTTTCAATGCTTCCTTAGGTTAATTAAATAAATTTTAAAGTTGATCTTGGATTACGTTTCAGTTTTAAGGTTCTATCGATTTTGGATCTCAAAATTCCTAAATGCAAGATATATGCAAATGAACATCATTTCTGATTCAATGAATGCTAGTTATGAGAAGGATAGAGATCTTTCAAACAAAAGAAAACAATGAGACTATGTGAAGAAATACACTAATGCATCTAACAGAATCTAACTGTTAGCCCCCTAATTTTCTCTCCTTTTTCCATTTTCCCCTTCCTAAATCATAACCATTTACCTCTGTTTTACCTCTTTTATGCACCCTCATCTTGCACTAGTCCAAGCACAGCGACATATTTCGTATAAACTTTATTTTTCATACTTTTAATTCAAATTAGCATTAATTAATCATTTGTTACATGATTTCTTATTTTTAATCACTCTTTGTAACTTATCGATATCTCCAACGTTTACTTGGTAGTTAGAGTACTTACCGTGACTACTAATCCTAGTGCAGGATTGGATCTTGCACCGTTGCCATCACAACAAATCCTTGCAGCAGATCCGAACCTCCTTGATCACTACCTTGTTTTGGTCAGCTTCAGCCACGACATCGAGATCGATCCTATTAGCCATCAGTAATTTTTTTCATAAGCAAATGATGGCTAAAATAGTCCTTGAGCCTTCAAGAGATCATTTTCATAGAAAATCATTCATTCTTGAAGGTTGTTGTTCCCTAAGTGTTGTTCCTCAACTACTGTGCCTTAAAAAACAGTGATGTTCCCTTCAAAAGCCTGTTGTCCCCTCCAAAAAATCCAACAAGAAATCTATTGTTCCCTTCAGAGATTTTTCTTAAACAGTCCTTTTTTATCATTTAATTCACTCATTTTGACCCTTATTTCATCCTCCATTTTCCTTGAAAAAATGGCTCCTTTTCTCTTTTTTCATAAAACCTTCTTTTCCCTCTACCAAAACCTAAAAAACCCATTAAAAACCTTTAAAAAACCTCTTCTGCCCCTTTTTTAGGCCTTAAGCTCTCAAACGCCTAAAATTTTGCTTCTTTTCTTCATACACCCAAACCTTGTGACCAAGCGCTGTGGCCATACCCCCCATCGCATCACTCCATCGGCTTTTCCTTTCCCCTTTTATTTTTCCTCTTCGAGGAGATGTGCCATTGCGGTAAGCCCTCCTTCCACCATCCCCTGGTCACATAACCCTCCACTTGACCATACCCCAGCTTCTATGTTAAACCCCCATCGCATCGGCATTTCTGTAAAAACCTGCCTTTCCTTCATATTTCGCCTACTCCGATAACGATGTCCTGATAAAATCTAAGCCATAGATCTTATAGATCTAACAGTCCTCATTAACCTCGATGACCTAACTTTGTCGGGGGCCTACCATCCATCACATACAGCGCCCACCCTATCGAACGCTGCCACCTGTTTTCCACTTTCACTCCCATCGTGCAACTTGTTCATCGCACCCAACCCGCGCCTTTGGATCTCCTCCCCCCCATCCGACGATATGTATTTCATATCACACAATTTTTTCGTCTGGAGTTTAAAACTCCAAATTAGTGCAATACCGGTGGTATTGAAAAAGCCACGTGGCAAGTGATCAATGGAATCGCATTCCCTCTGGGCAAAACCATTTACCGCCTGAAGGTTGCGTAATAACCACCCGTGGTATTTCAAAAACCACTTTTTTCCAATTCGTGCCAAATACTATTTCAATTGGATTTTCGCCTGTTTTCCTCCATAACCCTCCTCCGCCTGCATAATCACCCCCCTCTGCATCGCTCCTCCGCTCCGTCAGTCTCCTAAGCAGTCAAACCCCCCATTGCAGGTTTTTTATAATGATCTTTATGGTTTGTTGCAGGTTTTTACCATAGTTTTTGAAGTAGAAACCCTGTCCAGAACTCGCAAAAAGACAGAGCCAAATTCTTTCATGGCTGAAAGTTAAATCACGAAGGAAGGAAGCTATCTGGTTTCACCCAAAGGTTTGGACCGTGCTGTGCATGCCCTTATAACTCTCCACCACACAAAAAACCTCTAGTCCACAGTGACAAGGGAAAAGACAATAAAGGTTGAAGATTAAAAGATTGAAGAAATTCCGGCACGAAAGATCGAAGCTTGAAAGCTTCAATTCCTACGATTTTAAGGTTAAAACAGGTTTTAAGGACAAACAAATCAAGCAGATCAAATAAAGCAGAAGCTAATGAACAGTTGAAATCAAAATGGTTTTTGTGCATAAGTATGAAGGATTAAAGAGTTAAACCCTGTTGTGTTAACCTTAAAACACAGTGCAAAGATCAACACAGTCACCAGATCAGAATTAAAGGCTCTGAGATGATTACGAGGGCATAAAGTAGAATCACAACTATAATAGTGTTTTAAGCCACCCGATCAGCATAAATTTGGTGAAGGAGCCTCCGAATGCCATATCATTGAGGCCATAACTCCTCAAAATGCTACCTGCAGATTTATTTTCTCAAAATAATACACAATGAATGCATAGTTAGAGATATTTTTCCAAAGACAGCTCAGAATTTATGACCAGCCTACCAAAGCCCCCAAATTCAACAAAAGTAACTAAGGTTGATGAAATTTAATGTAAAATCAATTAATAAGGGTTAAAACATGTCATTCCTTCTCCATTTGGCCCTTCAAAGGCCGAGAAGCTCCTACTCTGCATTAATTGAACTAATGAGCCCTTCTTACACTCCACCCCCTCTTTCTTCCATAAATATTTCTGTAGAAGACAATTTAGGGGTTGGTCTTTGGATATCTGTTGCATGTAAATAGCTTTTGAAGCTATTGTAGCTCTGTTAGGAATTAAAAATACATAAGCTGAGATGAGAAGTTAGAAGTTGTAAAGACCCACTGGACTTGGAGATTGTAACTGGTTTGAACATCAAATACAAACAGTTGATTTATGGGATCCTGGTCTATGTCAATGGTGATGTGTTTCTCATTGTAATTGTCAATTTTCTTCATGTTTTCATTCCGTCCACTTTTCTCTAATAAAGAACAACAAATATAGATTAGGATTTACTCCTGAAGTACCCTAAATCTCACTGATAAATATTTATCCTTTATGTTTTCATTTGATTGTTAATTTTAAGGTAATTTAATAGAGTATAACCAGTGAAGTTTTGGTAGGCCCATATTTCCTGAGTACAACTTGATACTTTATCTTTAAATGTTCTTGAGAAGTTTGCTAATTAAATATGAACTAGAGAAGTCTATGGTTAGCCCTATCCTCTAGTTTCTTCTCCAACAACTGCTTTGAAAGGTTCCCTTAAGAGTATGTTGAAATCAGGCTAGCTTAAAAGTACTTACCTAATCTTAAACTATTTTTTATGTTTATCATGAAATTTTCCCCTTTGAATATGCTGAAATCAGGCTAGTTTAAAAGTACTTACCTGATCTTAGGTTACTTTTGTGTTCTTTCCTTAAGTGCATGTCGAAATCAGGCTAGTTTAAAAGTACTTACCTAATCTTAGGTTACTTTTGTGTTATTTCCTTAAGTGCATGTCGAAAGCAGGCTAGTTTAAAAGTACTTACCTAATCTTAGAATGTATTTTGTTTCTTCATGTGTATTAATTCCTTCACTACATTTCTTATTGTTTCATTCCATACAATCAACTTAAAGAGATCCTTTGACATAGATGATTTTCCCCATGGACCACTCTTGAACCTTGTTGTTCAATTAAACCCTTTTATGAATCCATAGCCCAATGGATTGATGATGTTCCTTGTTTGTCTATCAGCTAAACCATTATTTAACTTACTCACACCTTCACCCTTCATACAGACTTCCTTCATCTTCATATGATACTGCCCAACCAAAACAAAACAATCAACCTTGTTCTTCATAACTAGCCTAAAATCACACTTCAAGCCTTAAAAATCATATCTTTAAACACATATATAGAGATATCCCTCTCTGAATCTAGGATGGCTAGGTCCTCAAATTCCAAAGTGGTTTGATGTAGGCTCTGTAGCGTTTTCACTTGCCAATCTTGCAAACTACGGAGACCTAACATACTGGCGACCATACTGGGGACATTCTAAGTAAAATCCTTAAAAACTAAACACTCAGTATTCAGTGCAATATAAGTGGCTTTCTTCAAGCACTACCAAGTATGTTGGTAATCATGATAGGACTTGTTTGAATCAATGGCAATCTAAGTCTTCTTAGGATTCTAACAGACTCCTATCAAACCTTGAAGAAATCAACTAGTAAGCCACATAGTAGACTCTATTTGTCTCATCACCGTAGCTAAGTGCTGAAACAAGTTTAGGACACTCTCATAACTCACTGGACTATAAAAAACTCAGAAAACCCAAAAAAAATTCAGATTGGTATTAAAACCTTTTAAATGGTGGTGGACCATAAAACATTTTACCTTCTAAAAGCTAAAAATTTCCACCTGGTGACTCCACAATCCTGAATAGACCTAAAGACTCCACTAGAAAACCCATTACTATCATAACATCATACAAACTCAGTTAAGGAAACTTTTAGGATTAAGTTTTCTTGCTAAAGATCAGTTAGCCTACTAAATATTTTCATACTTGGTTAAACTTTTCTCATTATTAGGTCTGAAAACATAGCATAGTGGCTTCTAGAAGAATTAACACTAGAGCTTATCTTGACCCAAATCCTCCCGAGATAGTTGATAATCCAGAAAGTATACTTAGGAAGACTCCTAAGTCTAGAACTTCAACTATTGTCAGACCAGTCCATAGAGCTAGCTCTATTCCTGAAAACCTTACAACTCTACAAGATTCACAAGTTGACTTGAGAAACCCATTCAGAACTAGGTCACTTGATGATATTGATCAGATAGACTTTGAACCTTCACGCTCACCCCAACATAGTGGTGAACAAACTATTAGCAGAGAAACTACCCCACCTGATTTACATTTCCTTCATAATTTTGGTTTCCGTATCCAAGATCTGCTCAACAGTCTCTTGCTGGTCCATCCACTTATGTTATCCATACTCCCAATGTTCAAACTACTCCATTCCATCAAATCCCTTTGTATCTTACATCCTCCACCTGTAAACCCCCCATTTTTTCCACAACCTCCTATCATGGAAACATGGTATGCCCCTCTAGTTCTTCATTTACCTTTAGTCAATCTGCCATAGGACTATCAGTCCAAGATTCCATTATATGATGCCAGTGGTGTTACTACTGCTTCACAACATGTGGACAAGATGAATGACTATTTTGATAGAAATGAGATTGATGATGAAACTGTCAAACTCAGATTTTTTTCTCAAGGTTTAGGGGGAGAAGCAAGAAAATGGTTCAAAATATTAACCCCTAATAGTATTAATGACCTCCAAGCTCTCCATCAGCCATTCCCGAACAAATGGGAAGTCAGAAAAAACCCTCTCCAAATTATTTCAGACTACAACAACCTAAAGAGAAACACTGGGGAAAGTGTTCAGAATTATTGCACTAGGTTCAATAGTGTTTATAATGCCCTACCCCCAGAATTGAAACCTCCACATGGCTCAGCTTTGGCCAAATTTCTTGAAGGATTTGATCCTGAAATGGCATATTAGATAAGAGAGAGAGACCCTTTGACTCTAGAAGACATACAGAAAGGAGCTCTTGCTGTGGAAGTAAATCTGACTGAAAAAAGAGCAAGGATGAGGAATGAAAATAAAGTATCATTTAGGGAAGAGAATACACCTTCCACATATAGCTTAAATATGGAAATAATGATGGAGGAAATGATGACTAAGATGAGCATACTTGAGAAAGCACAATCTAGGGAAAATCAATCAGCTCCCCAAAACAGAAATCAATCTCAAAATAAAAATCAAAACTTTAGGCGAAATCAACCTCAAAATAGACAAAGAGAGGATGATCAACAGATCAGACCTCCTTTCCAAGAAAATTATGTCAATGAGGATGAAGAAACCAATGAATAAATAGAGGATGACAAAATGAATATGTTGGGAGTAATTAATGAGGATTATGATCTCATTTATGAAATAAAACAAGGCCTATATACACCTTATGATGACAGAAGACCAAAAACGGATTATTATGAACAATACTCTGAAAATGCCATCATAGGATCACCTAAAAATTATGACCTGAGAAGTAAAAAGAATCAGGAAACTCACAGAAACAAAACCTCTGATAAATCTACCAAAAACAACCCTGAGAATGCATCCAAAAAATAGTTGAAACTCACAAAACAGGGGCTATAAATTGTGAGTTAAACAAAGGGAAAAACACCCAAGCCAATGAAAAACAGAGTGTTAACCCCAGTAGCACTAGCACCTCAACTAATGCTCCTGAAAAAACTATTTTAATAGTTGTAAATAATAGAAATCAGCAAACTAATTTGGCTGATGAGTCAGTGAACAAGAAGGCTGAATCAAACACTTTAAAAAATCAGATTCCTTTTAGCCTTGAGAATGAAATTTTCAAAATCAAGATCTCTGTCCCACTCATTGAATTAGTCACTCAAAATGTATATAGAGGTCAAATTTTGAAGGCTTTTAACATAGAAGATGTTCATGACACATTTAAATTAAATGATGATACCCCAGAACTCATTTTTGGACCAAAAACTAAAGGAAAATTTCAAGAAGGAACCACCCCTCATTCTACATCAACTTAAACATACATGATAGCATTTTTCACAATGCCATGCTTGATTCAGGAGCATCACACAACCTCATGCCCAAGGTGTGTTGGAAATGTTGTCATTGATGGCAAAGGAGATGGCAAAGGAGATGGCAAAGGAAGAACACCTGAGGCAGCAACAAGGCAAAGGAGATGGAAAAGGAAGAACACCTGAGGCAACAACAAGACAAAGAGTGCAGCATAGCAGCAAGATGTAGAGAGGGTCAAGCAGCAGAGACAGGGTCATTTAAAGAAGCAGAGGCAGCAAAAGGAGAATTAAGGAGTAGCATCAGTCTAGGAGCAGATGAAACAAAGAGAGCATAAGACAAGTAGAGCATAGAAGAAACAAAGGCAATAGGAGTCAGATGAGGTGCTGCAAAGTAGTGAGGACAGTAGAAGAGGGCCATTTAATAGCTGAGGAATGAGACAGAGTGATGAGGAACAATTATTCAAGTGGGAAGATTGTGTAGACAATCTAGTAGAAGCTAATTTGTGTTTTTTTCACAATTATTCAATTGAAGGCATAGAAGATCGGAGTCTCATAGGATTTGCTACAAGTATAACAGGTGGAGTGGATTCTATAGATGCAATAGAGGAAGGAGCACAAAGAAACTAAGACAGCAGATATAGCAGAAAGGAAGAGACAAAGAAGTAACAGAGGCAGCAAAGGAGGCAGCACTCAGGCAAAGGAGGCAGCGCTGAAACAAAGACAGAAAAAGGAAGCAGTGAATACAATGGAGGCAGCAAATGAAGGCAGAAGAAGCGAATATAACAGAGGCAGAGTCGTTATCACTGCAGCAGAGGCAGAGGCAGAGGCAGAGGCAAAGCGACAGGAGCAGCAGAGACAGAGGCAGAGGTAGAGTTGTTATAATTCCGAGAATCGCCCAACCCGGAGGACAGATATAAAATTCCGAGAATCGCCCAAGCCGGCAGATACAGTCGTATGTCTAATTACGAGAATCATTACCCGATGGGCGTTAGATATAACATATAAACCATATTCCGAGAATCGCTTAACCCTTTGGCAAAGAATACATATATGTCTGTTATATTATGGAGCGCACAAAATGAAGTTTTAGATGGTGGCACCTTTCCCCAATCGCAATCGGAGATCGCAAGGGCAGCGGAACATCGCAACAGAAAGTTGCGATTGCGATTGAAATGCCGGACCCGATCGAGTTATATACCACAGTTAATTGCTAATTGCATCCGAGTTCCCAATCGCATGTCTTTTGTAAAACGCTGCGATTGAAATGGCGGACCCGATCCTGTTATAAGCAGGAGTTAATAGATGCAAATCGCATCCGTGTTCTGATCGTAATCGGAACTTTTCTATTATGCGCCCCGATTGCATTTGTTTGAAGTTCCGGACCCGATGGGTGTATAAACGGTGGTTAATACATATTTGAGTTACGGTCAAATCGCATCGGCACTGGTCAATCGGAACATATGTTAAAGACCTGCGATTGCGATTGAAGCCCGGACCCGATGGGCTTATAAATTATCACTAACAAATGTTTCAGTTCCATGGTCAATCGCATCGGAGGTAAAGTGGAGGGCGATTTTTTATATAAAATAATTGTTGTGAGATTTATAAAACATGGTTGCGGTTGTATTAAAACATGTCGCGTGGTCTGTAGACCCACGGGCCTCAGCTTAATGGGAGGGCGATTATTAATGTAATACAATTGTAATATATGTATGTTACCGCCTGCGGAACTCGCCACATCAACAAGACACTTGCTACGTGTAAAGGATTGAATTACAGTCAGCAGATTCATTTATATATAAAGCGCTGGTATAAAACTAAAATAAAAAATGCAGTTCATAAATTCAGGAGTTACGCAGCAGCCATAAACAGAAAGGCATACAGAGAAGAGAAAGGGACAAAGAGACAGTTAGAGAAAAGACAAATGCGCAGCAAGCCAAGAGACAAAATGAGTGAGTTGGAGTTCACATTGTAATTCGAATGTAAATGTTTTAATTGTTTTTATTGTTTGTGATGCATTGGCAAGTCTCCGGAAGAGAGAAAATATCCCAATGTAATATTAAAATAAGCACCTACAGTTACATTTTTCTGAGTAAGCTGAAAAGAGATGAGAAGGCAGAAGGCAAAGAGACATGACTGTCCATTTCGAATTCCCAGTAGAATACAAATAGTCATGAAGCTATCTTGTATAAAAAGGGGGTAATATCCAAGAGGAGAGATTGATGAAAATAGAATGAGAAGAGGAGAGAGTGTGCAGCAGAATTGAAGATAGTTGAAGAAAATAAGAAAGTTGCAAGAGGTCAGAGAGTGTGAATATAGAGAATGCTGAGTATGAAGAATTGAGGAGAAAAGAAGAGAAGAAGGAAGGGCTGAGCAGATATGATGCAGGTCTAATATAAGAGTTGATGAACAGCAGAAGAGAAAGTACAGAACAGAGCTGATATCCAAGTTAAATTAGCAAGTGTTTTTCTTTTGAAAGAATAAGGAAGTTGGAGCTTCTCTATCAAGTTGTAGCTTGATAGATGTCAGTTGTAGCTGACTGAGGTAGGAGCCTCCTGTAGGTTGGTGCCTGCAGAAAATAGATGGGAGTTGGTGCTTCCACATCAAGTTGTAGCTTGATAAATGTCAGTTGTAGCTGACTGAGGTTGGAGCCTCCTGTAGGTTGGTGCCTGCAGAAAATTGATGGGAGTTGGAGCTTCCTTGCAAGTTGTAGCTTGCAGAATTGAGGATAGAGCCTCCTGTAGGTTGGTGCCTGCTAAAACAGTGGTGAGAGGGAGTTGGAGCTTGCCTTTGCATCACAACAATAATAAGATGTGGTTTTCTCCCTTTATGGGTTTCCACTTATATCTGGTGTCTCTGTGCATGATTTTTATGTGTTGGTGTGATTTATCTCATCTGCTTAATACTTGCTGCTCTCATATTCAATCTGCTATTACATTAACAAATCTGTTTGATAGTAATACTTGTTGCTCACATATTAAGTTGACCATGAAATGAAGGTGTAAATAAGATTTAAAAGAAAAGTTTTAAAAGTCCATGTATGTGTTAAACTGATTCACCCCCCCCCCTCTCAGTTTAACTAAGGGTTCAACAATTGGTATCGGAGCCAGTTCCTTTGGTGTAAGCTTAATAGCTTGAAGGAGATCCGGTTGAGTCATGGACTATCAAAATGTACCTGTGCTAAATACAACTAACTTTCCTGAATGGAGAGATAAGGTTAAGACAGGATTTATGGCTGATGATCCAGAGGTATGGAAGCTTGTTTGTGATGGTTACTACACAGACTCACCCACAGTGAAAGAACAACAGAGGAATGCTACGGAAAAATGTGTGATATATGACAATCTTCATAACAAGGACCTTGAGTTGATAATGGATTTAACCTCTGCAAAAGAAATCTAGTATAGACTGCACTTCATACATGGAGTAGACACTAAGGACTGCATTGACAAGAAGGATAAGAGAATTAAGAAAAAGAGAAATTCATGTCAAAAAGAAGATTCTCAATCAAATGAAGTACCTGCTAGTGTGAATGGTAGTAAGAACCATGAAGAAATTGCAGCTGAAGAAAGGGCCAAACTTGACACTTCTTTGACTGAAATATAAAGATTGAAGAATGAAAACAAAGACCTTAAGACAGTGATGCAAATATGTGATGAGAGAGAATTTGAAGATAAGAAAGAAATTGTTGGCTTGAAGACACACCTTGAAGAAGCAAGGAAGATAGAAGACACTCTGCTGCAACAAATGAGAAAGAAAAGTCAGGAATGTGAAAGATTGGAAGAAGAAGTGATGAGCCTAAGAAAGAACTTAGAAAAAGCCCAAAGAGAACTACTAATGAATACACCTCTAATGAAAAGCTCTAGACAGTTGGAACAAATTCTCAATGCTCAAAGACCACCTCACATAAAGGCTGGGATAGGATATGAAGGGGAAACCAGCAAGTCCAAGATTGAAGATAAAAGGAATGTCATTTTTGTAAAGGCAACAAAGGAAGATGAAGCAGCTCAGAAGATTCCCACTGAAGAAGAAGCCAGCAAGAACAAGATTTGTAAAGAAACAAACATAACCAAGCAACAACATGAGAAGACAAAGAATGAAGGGATGAAACAATCAGCTACTAAAGGCTCACATGCTCCTAAGGATGAAGTGAATAAATTTGGAAGTTGTCAAAGGAGGTTCCTCCCTCCTATGAAAATTAGCACATGTTTATCTTGTCATAAACCACGACATAATGCAACATATTGTAAGACAAAGCCAATCCAGTCCAACCAGCAAAGGATGCAGCAAAAGAGAAGAACCCCTCAAGCAAGCAAAGGGAAAAGACAATCTTCCACCAGGTACACAAATCATTCTATGGCTACTGTTATGCATGCAATGAACTTGGACATAAATATGTTGATTGTAAATTATGTTCAAAAAGGGGAATGAAATATTATACATCAGCTCAAATGCACCTTGGTCAAATAAGATGTTATGTATGCCTCAAGCGTGGTCAGAAAGCTAAAGA
This sequence comes from Pinus albicaulis, assembly GCA_034641835.2. Classification (NCBI taxonomy): domain Eukaryota; kingdom Viridiplantae; phylum Streptophyta; class Pinopsida; order Pinales; family Pinaceae; genus Pinus; species Pinus albicaulis. Next base: position 1,486,845,509 of record CM076577.1, on the reverse strand, counting down.
CTGTAATCTGCCATATACATTAAAGAACTCTAGACAGATGATGGGATCAAAGCAAATCAAACAAAACTATGAATTTAAAAGAAGTGCAGATATTATCAAGAACCTCAATAAAGTTTGGAAGGAAAAGAGAAAGGGGGAGCCTACTATCTCCATAACATAATGAATCTAGCATAGTCTCGGGGGGAGCTGCTCTACGAAACAAAGCAAATATCTAACCAGTTATAGATATGAAGCAGCATCCCAGGGGGAGAAAAGTTCATATATAGACCCCATGAAAGTAGTCTAAGAAGAGCTCCTTGGAATGATAACAGCTATGAGATCAGTAAGGGAAAGTAAGTTCCTCTAACAGAGATCTATGGAGAAAGAAGACCATTTAAAACTCACAATAGCCAGCAAAATTGTTAGAAGGAGAACAAAGGCAGCAAAGGCATTTGACTAGTTAAATCCTGTGTGAACACATGAGTTCTTGATGAATGATCCTATGTAATTGAGCCGAGTCCAATAGGCAGGGTATGGAAATTAGAGTGATTGTGTGGCAATTCTGTGGTGAAGAACCTTGTAGCATCGGTTTGTGCGAATTTTCTGTTCCACTCAGAAGACTAATGAACCATACTCTCTGTGAATGAGTGTCTGTGTGTGCACTCTGCAGAAGAAACAGAAGAATTGAAGCAGAATAGGTTTATTCATGAATTAGGGGTGTAATGCAGTTTATAGATGAATTACTGAGCAACTATTCATTAATTGAGTGGCATAGGCTTTGATTGAAGACTAAAACCCTGTGAAGTTGAACCCAGTAAATCAAGCTAAGAATCTTCCTGTATATTCAGAAAGAAGAATGTTTGATAATGTGGAACTCTGCAAAGGTTATGTAAGGTGCAAAGGTTGTGAATGGTGGAGCGGAACCATAGTCAAATGTGCAATGTCAATAGTGGAGCGAAACCATTCGTGAGCGGGTTCGAATCATTATAATATACTGAAAAATGACTATTTAATAAAGAAGACTGAAACCTTGGTGAAACACTGTAGCAAAACCACTTATGGTTTCCGGATTATTTCGCACCACTTTTGGTACGGAGGCGGTATTATCTAGAGGGCTAGCGATTCCATAATATTGTTGACACGTCGCATAGGTGGTATTGGAAGCCACCGTTTAACCTGCGATTTCGCAAGTTAACGTCAGTACCGGGACACCGAGCGGAATTTCTCAAGACCGTTGATTTGAAAAGGGGACATCCGGTGGTGACTATTCGATGAAGATACGCGAAGTTTAATAAAAGTGCACGGAAGATAGAGGAGGAACGATGCATAGGTGGGCCAGTCCGAAAGTCTTATTATAAAGATTGTTTTTCAAAGCATGGAGTATTAATACAAGGTCGGGCGGCGAACTATAAAGCGAGCGGTATATTCAAATCTTCAAAGGTTTGTTATGAGGTCTGGTTGCGATTATTAAAAAGGAATCAAGAAGCCATGATAACAGTTGAATTGGCATATAAAGCAGTGTATAAAGCAGTAGTGATTCTGGAACTGTCATAGAAAATAAAATGCAGTGACATTCTTTCAAATCAAGATGACAGAATAAGTAGCAGGTTAATGATGCCAAGATCAGATTCAGTATATTGATGATTTTTGGTGTGAACAGTGGAAAGATCAATAGTGGAAACTATGGGTTCATGTGCAAGCTAAAATGAAATCTCTGCATGGTTTATCAAGGTAATATCAATTGGTACTAGGTACAAGTAGCATATCTATCAATAGAATATCATTCTAGGGGGAGATCAGCCAGCTAGGTAAGGATAAAACAGGTCCTCAGGATCAAAAGTATTATGGCAAACGTACATCAAGGTAGTATTCCCAGCGTTATCTGGATTTTGCATTCAGTTTGAGAAAGTCAGTAGCAGAGCTAAAGGATCAGTATTATGTTTACACTTGAATCAAAGTATTTGAAGAATAAAGGACTAGCAGTGATTACCTTCTGAAGCCCAAAAGTTTTAAAATCATCTAAATCCTACTTCAGCACAAAGGATTTACTGGTAATCCACCTTTAAAGAGAGATTGATCATTGACATACATACCCCCTTATGTCATAAAGAAAAGTGCATGGTTGATAAGTGAGATCGACCAATACATTGAATGCATCCTACCTCAAGGTTTTGTTTTGAAAGTTCATTATGCAAGCAGTAAAGGCATTTGATCTCTTAGATCAAATTCTGGTTAATTCATTGATCACATCTGTAACAAGAACCTTCAGCTTTTAAGGATAATGTCAACATCCCAGCTCATATCATCACCAACAGGCAGGAAAGGTGTACCGCAGGAATAAAGGATATATTGGCTTCATCATAATTGAACAAATGCTAGACTGTAGATGAGTATTGTAGAAGAAGACATATTCCATCTACAATATTCCTCAATAGAAATGTATTGGCACACTACATCAGAAAGAGACTGTATGTTTATTCAAGTTCAATATTCTCAAAAGTGTTCTCTCAACAAATATTGTACACCAGTATAGAGCAGCATGGTACAAAGTCAGAAGAATAATGCCTAAACACATCTCAGAGAGAGAAAATGAAAAGATAGAATCTACACTAAGAAATGTGCAACCCTTAGCCATTGATGTCAAAGGGGGAGGAAAAGCAGGTAATAGAAGAAAGGGTCTTCTAAAAGAAGCTAGACAGAGGAAGACTTGGAGGAAGAATTGGATTATTGGTGGATGTGTTGCCATCAATGCCAAAGGGGGAGACTGTTGGAAATGTTGTCATTGATGGCAAAGGAGATGGCAAAGGAAGAACACCTGAGGCAGCAACAAGGAAAAGGAGATGGCAAAGGAAGAACACCTGAGGCAGCAACAAGACAAAGAGTACAGCATAGCAGCAAGATGTAGAGAGGGTCAAGCAGCAGAGACAGGGTCATTTAAAGAAGCAGAGGCAGCAAAAGGAGAATTAAGGAGTAGCATCAGTCTAGGAGCAGATGAAACAAAGAGAGCATAAGACACGTAGAGCATAGAAGAAACAAAGGCAGCAGGAGTCAGATGAGGTGCTGCAAAGTAGTGAGGACAGTAGAAGAGGGCCATTTAATAGCTGAGGAATGAGACAGAGTGATGAGGAACAATTATTCAAGTGGGAAGATTGTGTAGACAATCTAGTAGAAGCTAATTTGTGTTTTTTTCACAATTATTCAATTGAAGGCATAGAAGATCGGAGTCTCATAGGATTTGCTACAAGTATAACAGGTGGAGTGGATTCTATAGATGCAATAGAGGAAGGAGCACAAAGAAACTAAGACAGCAGATATAGCAGAAAGGAAGAGACAAAGAAGTAACAGAGGAGCAAAGGAGGCAGCACTCAGGCAAAGGAGGCAGCGCTGAAACAAAGACAGAAAAAGGAAGCAGTGAATACAATGGAGGCAGCAAATGAAGGCAGAAGAAGCGAATATAACAGAGGCAGAGTCATTATCACTGCAGTAGAGGCAGAGGCAGAGGCAAAGCGACAGGAGCAGCAGAGACAGAGGCAGAGGTAGAACTGTTATAATTCTGAGAATCGCCCAACCCGGAGGACAGATATAAAATTCCGAGAATCGCCCAAGCCGGCAGATACAGTCGTATGTATAATTCCGAGAATCATTACCCGATGGGCGTTACATATAACATATAAACCATATTCCGAGAATCGCTTAAACCTTTGGAAAAGTATACATATATGTCTGTTATATTATGGAGCGCACAAAACGAAGTTTTAGATGGTGGCACCTCTCCCCAATCGCAATCGGAGATCGCAAGGGCAGCGGAACATCGCAACAGAAAGTTGCGATTGCGATTGAAATGCAGGACCCGATCGAGTTATATACCACAGTTAATTGCTAATCGCATCCGAGTTCCCAATCGCGTGTCTTTTGTAAAACGCTGCAATTGAAATGGCGGACCCGATCCTGTTATAAGCAGGAGTTAATAGATGCAAATCGCATCTGTGTTCTGATCGCAATCGGAACTTTTCTATTATGCACCCTGATTGCATTTGTTTGAAGTTCCGGACCCGATGGGTGTATAAACAGTGGTTAATACATATTTGAGTTACGGTCAAATCACATCGGCACTGGTCAATCGGAACATATGTTAAAGACCTGCGATTGCGATTGAAGCCCGGACCCAATGGGCTTATAAATTATGACTAACAAATGTTTCAGTTCCATGGTCAATCGCATCGGAGGTAAAGTGGAGGGCGATTGTTTATATAAAATAATTGTTGTGAGATGTATAAAACATGGTTGCGGTTGTATTAAAACATGCCGCGTGGTCTGTAGACCCACGGGCCTCAGCTTAACGGGAGGGCGATTATTAATGTAATACAATTGTAATATATGTATGTTACGGCCTGCGGAACTCGCCACATCAACAAGACACTTGCTGCGTGTAAAGGATTGAATTACAGTCAGCAGATTCATTTATATATAAAGTGCTGGTATAAAACTAAAATAAAAATGCAGTTCATAAATTCAGGAGTTACGTAGTAGCCATAAACAGAAAGGCATACAGAGAAGAGAAAGGGACAAAGAGATAGTTAGAGAAAAGACAAATGCGCAGCAAGCCAAGAGACAAAATGAGTGAGCTGGAGTTCACATTGTAATTCGAATGTAAATGTTTTAATTGTTTTTATTGTTTGTGATGCATTGGCAAGTCTCCGGAAGAGAGCAAATATCCCACTATAATATTAAAATAAGCACCTACAGCTACATTTTTCTGAGTAAGCTGAAAAGAGATGAGAAGGCAAAAGGCAAAGAGACATGACTGTCCATTTCGAATTCCCAGTAGAATACAAATAGTCATGAAGCTATCTTGTATAAAAGGGGGTAATATCCAAGAGGAGAGATTGATGAAAACATAATGAGAAGAGGAGAGAGTGTGCAGCAGAATTGAAGATAGTTGAAGAAAATAAGAAATCTGCAAGAGGTCAGAGAGTGTGAATATAGAGAATGCTGAGTATGAAGAATTGAGGAGAAAAGAAGAGAAGAAGGAAGGGCTGAGCAGATATGATGCAGGTCTGATATAAGAGTTGATGAACAACAGAAGAGAAAGTACAGAACAGAGCTGATATCCAAGGTAAATCAGCAAGTGTTTTTCTTTTGAAAGAATAAGGAAGTTGGAGCTTCCCTATCAAGTTGTAGCTTGATAGATGCCAGTTGTAGCTGACTGAGGTAGGAGCCTCCTGTAGGTTGGTGCCTACAGAAAATAGATGGGAGTTGGTGCTTCCACATCAAGTTGTAGCTTGATAAAATGTCAGTTGTAGCTGACTGAGGTTGGAGCCTCCTGTAGGTTGGTGCCCGCAGAAAATTGATGGGAGTTGGAGCTTCCTTGCAAGTTGTAGCTTGCAGAATTGAGGATAGAGCCTCCTGTAGGTTGGTGCCTGCAGAAAACAGTGGTGAGAGGGAGTTGGAGCTTGCCTTTGCATCACAACAATAATAAGATGTGGTTTTCTCCTTTTATGGGTTTCCACTTATATCTGGTGTCTCTGTGCATGATGTTTATGTGTTGATGTGATTTATCTCATCTGCTTAATACTTGCTGCTCTCATATTCAATCTCCTATTACATTAACAAATCTGTTTGATAGTAATACTTGTTGCTCACATATTAAGTTGACCATGAAATGAAGGTGTAAATAAGATTTAAAAGAAAAGTTTTAAAAGTCCATGTATGTGTTAAACTGATTCACCCCCCCCTCTCAGTTTAACTAAGGGTTCAACAAGGTGATTATGGAAAGATTAGGCTTAGAGGTGACTAGACCCTACAAAGATTTATATTATTTTGATTCAAGTAGGGTGAGATGCCTAGGCCTAATAAAGGACCTCTATGTTAACTTAGCCCAAATACCAGCCAAGAGTTTAGTAATGGACATTGTAGTGGCTGATATACCCCCCAAATATAGCATGCTTCTTTCAAGATCATGGGGTGCTAAGTTACAAGGCACAATGCAAATGGATATGACTTATGCCACCATTCCTGTCTTCAGTCAACCTAGAAGACTCTATAGGGAAACACACATGAAATATATGGTGAGTAACCAAGAAAGACCAGAGAATTCTCCTCTCTATTCCATTCACACTGACCTTGACTCTTTCATTCTTTTTAATGATGATATTCCTAAAGAGCAAGAGCTAGTCAGTGAAAAAACATCAAATGTTGTGATCACTTCACTTTCAAATATAGTTTCAGCCATTGATAAAGAGGAAAACAAAGAGGAAATTAAAAAACATCTTGCTGATTCAGAAATTTACAAAAAACAGAGTAAAGGTCTTGAGGTCCAGAATAGTCATAAGTATGATGCAGATCATGAGAATCAAGGAGTTAAACCTCAAATCATTGAAAAATTTTAGGAACTAAACACAGAAAAATGTAGTTCAGACCTTTGTATAGAGCAGAAAGATGAAGAAAATAGAGAGGACAACAATGAAATAAATAAAAAATCTGAAAACAGTCCTCTTTGGAACATGAATTTTGATGGGTCTTGCACTAAAAATGATGCAGGAGTAGGCATATGGATACACAACACCGAAAATAATCATGCTGAGGGGCATTCCTATAAATTAAACTTTCAATGTACCAACAACATAGCCGAGTATGAAGCTCTCCTTTTAGGCCTGCATTTATTGAAAACATTAGGGGCCGAAAGGATAAAAGTTCATGGAGATTCTGAGTTGATTATTAGGCAAGTGAATGGGGAGTATAGTGCCAAACATCCCATACTTAGAGCCTACAAAAATGATGTCATGGACATGTTAAAAAAATTTGATGAATTTCAACTTATCTTTATCCCAAGAAACCAAAATATCCTTGCCAATGATTTAGCCTTTGCTTCTAGAACTTGTCTTACACCTTATGAAACCAAGCAATGCACCATCCAAATCAAATTTAGACTATCTATCCCAGATAAAGAAAAATATTGGCAAGTTTTTTATGGATAAAAACAAATCGAAGACTTCTTACAGTCCAAAAATTAATTTCAAACATCAAACTCAGATTCAGATTCTGTGATGCAGGAGCATTAGGCAAAGAGAAATACTTTGTATTTATTAAAACTTAGGGGTAGTTAAGTTTTTAAAAGAGCTAGATTTTTATAAATGATTTGAGTGGGTTTTATGTATTTTTAATTAAATATTGTAAATAATTCTCAAATATGAGAGAATTTGGTCAGTTGAGGATGTAAAGGGATGAGAGATTTTAATTTAGAAATTAGTTTCATTAATTTTGGGTGAGAGAGAATCCTTAGGGATTCAAGAGTGATTTTAGGATTTTTGTTGAGTTATTTGAGGAATTTTTGAGTGATTAAAGGGATGTGAACCAAAATTGGTTCAATTCAATTTGTATAAATTAATATGCCTCAAAGGAAAATAAAGGTAGGTGAGATTAGAGTGTATAATAGAGGGAGAAGTTTGTAAGCCTATGGGCTTTTGTAAAAAGGGGCCAATGATTTGAAAATCTGGCCATGTACAAAGGATTTGTAATTGATTGAATTTGATTTTATGATGAGGGACATGTTTTGGGAATTCTGTGTTCAATTCTATTTTAATGTCAGTGGAATAAGCGTATGAGGTAAAAAAAATCGATTTCAGTTAATAACAATTTATACATTGAATTGAATCCAATCTGCATATGTATCGATCATCCAAGAGGGACTGGAATCGGAGTTCAATTGGCATATCAGTTTCTGAAGGTCGACTTCAAGGTTGGCACAGTTAAATTGAAACACAGAGCAAGAGCGTTAAATGTTGAGTTATGTAATTGTTGTATTAGGGTCGATGCAATGTAAGGTTGAGTCGGATTGCTGGATTGCGGTTCAATTCTAGTATGCAAACATTTATTGGCCTACATTATATTGATTTACATGTTATTTAATGATGTTTTGTCATAATTGAAGGCGTAGTTCACAGTTTGGTCGAGTCACATTGCTGATGATCGAATGGTCGAGCGTGGACATTGATCCAACATATGGACTTCATTTGGTCGATGCGCTTGTGTCGTACGTTGAATCAACCAAACGAATACCGTAATTGGGAACGAATATGCAATTTGCAAGAGTGAGAGTATAGGCAATCGATTAAAGAGGATCTAAGTTTGAAAGAAGGAGGAATCGATGTGCTAATGTTGACTTTATGGTTTGAAGGTTGCAGATGAGGCGCTGTTGCAATTAGGAATGTTATTTTGTTGGCATTCGACTTTTAAACAAAATCTGAGGTTTTATATGAATCATTTTCCGTAGTGAAAATTTGTGTGCAGAGGCATTAATATTAAATCGACGTTGAAACAAATGAACGCGTTGACAAGGGATGAAGTGTTAAACGGAGAGCCAGAAAGCGTCCAATGAAGGTGACTGTGAAGCCGAAGGTCGATGTATGGATATTGACCGAGCACGCACACAGGAGTAATAGTCTGCGTTAGGTTTGGGAAATACGCAGTAGTAGAGCTCTGTGTTTAATTTGGTTATACGTGCGTCTATGATGAACTGAATTATGAGAAACCGTGTTTTATTGTGAAGGTCTATTGAGTCCATAGTTGTGTGAGCGTTGAATGGCGTTCAGCAGGTGATTAAAAAAAAACCAGGTTTAAACAGAACATCTCGCTGCTTAAAATTGGTATCGGTCGAGTTCTGAAATGAGTGAGTCATCCAAAGTATCAAGACAGAAAATCGAGCACTGTGTTGAGTTTGGAGGACACTCAAGAGCAGAATTGGCATTGAATTTGGTTCATAAGTTTATTGTGAGGAGCTGAATTATAAAACTGCGTTTTGAGGTGAGGGCGCAATTGAATTTGTGTGGCGTTCATGAGGTAAGCAAATTTGCATTAAAACCTGTATAATATCTAGTATTGTGTTGAATGGAATGGTTACGTTGTAAGGATCAAAAGACTAGTAATTTGGTACGGGCCAAATGTTACTTGTGATTGGTGATGTTTGTAGTAAAGAGTTGATTGATTAAAACAATGTCAAGTTGTTTAAAAAAAGGCAAGGGCGCACATAAGTAACGGAACTAAAGTTGCGTTCATAAAGATTAGAGGGTTTTATGAAGTCGTTAAAATGGGATTGAAATGAATGTTGGGGTTGGTTAAGATGCAAAGTCGATATGGGTTTGACAAGTTTCCATTTATATAATGGTTCTATAACCAAGTATTACATAATAAAGGAATCTTCTTGAAAGTTAATGTATGAGCTTCTGCATGATAGAATAAATTAAAATTTGGGTTTTAAGGAAGGAAGAGCCTTGTGTATATTGAATGGTTTTGAACCTATATTTTAAGAGCTTCCGCGTGTAAAGTTTTTGTGAAATTGCCAGAAGTGGAAATTTTGGAGCAGAATTGTTGAGACAAATTTTTATATGCATGAGAATGGGAAACATTCTGGGGTTTGTAGGGTTACCTACATCATTCTGATAAAGACTGTCCTGATGAAGAAAACCCAATTACTATCGAAGAAAAGTCTCCAGAGATTGCAGAAATGAATCTGTTAACACATGAACCCGAACAAATAACAGAAAATAGCACAAATTTAGAAAATGAAGACTTAGAAGTGTTGCAATCTAAAGACAAAAGCTTTCCAAAGGGTCTGGTCCCCTTAGAATAATTATTTGACTTGAATGATGTGGCCAAGAAGCCAAAACTGGAACCCATAGAAACTGAAGTGGAAGAATGCAACATAGGAAGTGAGGAAAAACCCAAAATAATCAAGCTGTCTAAAACACTACCAACTCATATCATGCTGAAATATATTGAGCACTTTAAAGAATTTTCTGATGTGTTTTCATGGAGCTATGAAGATCTGAAATCATATGATACAGAAATAATCCAGCATAAGATACCCCTCAAAGAGAACCAAAAACATTTTAAACAAAAATTGCGCAAAATCAACCCTGTGCAATTACCTCTAGTAGAGAAAGAAATTAGAAAAATGTATGATGCTGGAATTATAGTCCCTGTTAGATACTCAGAGTGGGTGTCTAATCTGGTATCAGTTAGGAATAAAACAAGAGAGATAAGGCTTTGCATTGATTTTAGAAACTTGAACAAAGCCTCACTTAAGGAAAACTATCCTTTGCCCAAAATGGACCATATTTTACAAAGGGTAGTTGGTTCTAGAAGAATTTATTCGCTAGATGGATTCTCAGGTTATAATCAAATATTGGTACATCCTGATGATCAACTTAAAACAACCTTTACTACACCTTGGGGTACTTTCACGTATTTCAAAATTCCTTTTGGTTTGATGAATGCTGGTGCCACATTTCAGAGAGCCATGGACATTGCATTTTCAGAAGAAATATCTTACTTCATTGTGATTTACCTTGATGATATAACTGTTTATTCCAAAATAGATGAAGAACACCTAATACACTTGAGAAAAGTCTTTGAAAAATGCAGAAAATTTGGACTGTCCTTGAATCCAAAGAAAACACTGTTTTGTCTCCAAGAAGGTAAACTTCTTGGGCATATCATATCAGAACAAGGAATAAGGATAGACCCAAAGAGGATTGATGGCATATTGCAACTTATCCATCCCAGAAACATTAAGGAACTTCAATCTTTCATTGGAAATATTAATTTCTTGAGAAGGTTCATACTCAATCTAGCAGAACTCCTTAGAAATATAACAAACATGCTTAAAAAGGAAGAAGGAGTTAGATGAACCTTGGAAGCAAAGAAATCATTTGAAATGGTAAAACAAGCACTCACCAAAACACCAATTCTTATCAGTCCTGATTTTTCAAAAGATTTCTTCATTTTTTCATTTGCATCAGAAGTAGTTGTTGTTCTATTATAGAAGAATTTGAATGGACAAGAGCAGCCCATTGTATTTTTCAGCAAGGCATTAAGAGATGCACTTCTGAAGTATAACATTATCGAAAAAGAAGCCTTTGCCTTAGTCAAAGCCTTAAAGGACTTCAGAGTTTACATTTTACACTCTCACATAATAGCATTTGTGCCTCATTCAGTTGTGAAAGATATATTGACCCAAGATCCAGATGGAAAAAGAGGAAAGTGGATTGCTGTAATTTTAGAGTATGACTTAGAAATCAGGCCCACTAAGCTCATAAAAGGTCAAGGACTAGCAAAACTTATGGCTGAATCTAACTTTCAAGCTCTTGATATAAACATGTTTAATGCATTAGATAAACAGGAGGATTTTTTAACTCCAAACATTGAAGAACATTTTTTGAATTCATCTTGGTATGCTGAAATTTTATATGTTTTGATCAATATTAATGTTTCTCCCGGTTTGCATAAAAAAAAGGTAAGATTCTTAAAGTTAAAAGCTGTAAATTACTGCATTTTAGATAAATGTTTATATTGGAAAAATGCTAGTAGATTATTTCTTAAATGTTTTCCTGAGAATGATGCAGATAAAATCAAGCACGAGTTTCATGAAGGAAAATGTGGAGGCCATCTCTACTGGAAGTCAACTGCTAACAAAATCCTTAGAGATGGTTATTACTGGCCCACCCTCTTTCAATATGTCCATAAAATTATTATTGCTTGTCATAAATGCCAAATATTTGAAGGCAAAAGAAAACTACTTCCCTTACCTCTGCAACCAATCACTGTTGAAGCTCCTTTTCAACAGTGGGGTCTAGACTTCATTGGGGAAATCCATCCTCCCTCATCTGCCCGACATATATGGATCCTCACAGCAATAGAATATTTTACCAAATGGATAGAAGCCATCCCATCTATGAATTCCATAGACTCAGTCATCATTTCATTCCTTGAAAACCATATATTGTTCAGATTTGGCTGCCCCAGAAAGATCATAACTGAAAATGCTGTTGCATTTGGATCTAAGAATATGGTAGAATTTTGTCATAAATATCATATCATATTGGGTCATTCCACAACTTATTACCCTCAAGGTAATGGGCTAGCAGAGTCCTCAAATACAAGTCTCGTAAACATAATCAAAAAGTTGCTGGAAGATAACAAGAAGTCATGGCACAATAAGCTAGTACATGCTTTATGGGCAGACAGATTGACAATTAAAAAATCAATTGGAATGTCTCCATACCAGCTAGTTTATGGAACTGATGCAATATTTCCAACCATTTTAGGAGTGCCAGTAATGAAGCTGATCCAAGAAGTACAGTCTGAAGATGATGATATAACAAGAAGAATAAACCAGATAATACATTTACAACAAACCAGAGAGGAAGTGTACATCAGGGCACAACAACTACAAGAAAACATCAAGAAGTTGTTTGACAGAAGAACCAAGGCAAGTGATTTCAAGATTGGTGATAAATTTTTGAAATCGGATTCAAGAAGAGAAGATAAGGGAAAACATGGAAAATTTGATAACTTATGGCAAGGCCCTTATCTTATTCAATCTGCTATTGGAAACAATGCATTTTTTCTGCAAGAAGTGGATGGAGCTAAATACTTTGGAGGTCCTGTTAATGGCAGGGTTTTCAAACATTATTTCAGTTAACTGATATTTTACTTTAAAGGTTTTTTCATTTCATTGTATATAACATTTCCTTTGAATTTGAAAAAAAGGAAAAATACAAAAACAATAAAAATAGAAAAATAGGTCAAACATAAAAAGAAAGGTACAGCCCCATACCAAAAAAGAGAAATTTTGAAAGTGTGCAAGCTTAAATGCCACTACCAAAAACAACACTATTATTTTAGTCATACAACCTAATCATGACTAAGATAGATTTCAATTTTCTGCTAATAGGTTAGTGAAGAAGATTTGCCAAACTATCTAATCTTGGCTTATCAAGTAGAATAGATTAGGAGAGAAAAACAATGGTTCAAACAAGCTTAAATCCTGAACCTGTAAGATTGATGAAAAATTGGTTCTAATATGCTCAAAATCTGAACCAAGAAAAAAGGAAAGAACAACTCTAAAAAGATCAAAACTTGAGCTGACAGAAAAATGAAGGATTTTTTTTATTTTTATTTTTATTTTTTTTTTAAGCCTTCACAGTTTTGTTTCAAATTTCTGCAAATAAAGTCTATGAGAAGCTTGTACATACAGCCATAGGCATCACGGAAAATCAGACAGCCTAATCCTGATTTGACTATGTTTCAATTTCTATTTTAGAAAAATAGAAAAAAAATCTGCCAGACAGTTTAATCCTAGCAGATAGTAGCTTAGGTAGAGAATTTATGAGTTCAACAGTTTAATCTGAACTCATGGAAGAAATAAGGGTAGACGTAGATTAGTTTTTTCTGCCTTAAAAATAATAAAATGTTGATGTTCAAGGTCTGCAAGTCCAAATGCACCTTTTGAAGAAAAAATGCTAGGAAATAGGCCGTGTAGGTAGTTGTTTGGGGAATAACTTTGTTTGATATAAATGTTGATCATATTTCAAAGCTGCATGATCAAAGAGTAACAGTTTGGCATGAATAATGGCACAGGTCTACATTCCAGAGATAAGATCTAAAGTTCTTGACACCTCCAAGAAGCTGCCATCCCCAAGTGGAGCCACTGTTAGCCATTAGTAAATTTTTTCATAAGAAAATGATGGCTAAAATAGTCTTTGAGCCTTCAAGATATCATTTTCATAGAAAATCATTCATTCTTGAAGGCTGTTGTTCCCTAAGTGCTATTCCTCAACTATTGTGCCTTAAAAAACAATGTTGTTCCCTTCAAAAGCCTTCTGTCCCCTCCAAAAAATCCAACAAGAAATTTTTTGTTCCCTTCATAGCTGTTTCCTAAATAGTCCTTTTTCATCGTTTCATTCACTCATTTTGACCCTTATTTCATCCTCCATTTTCCTTGAAAAAAGGGCTCCTTTTCTGTTTTTTCATTAACCCTTCATTTCCCTCTACTAAAACCTAAAATACCCCTTAAAAACCTTTAAAAAACCTCTTCCACCCCTTTTTTAGGCCTTAAGCTCTCAAACGCCTAAACTTTCACTCATTTTCTTCATACGCCCAAACCCTGCGACGGAGCACTGTGACCATACCCCCCATCGCATTTCTCCATCAGCTTTTCCTTTCCCCTTTTCTTTTTCCTCTTCGCGGCGATGTGCCGATGTGATAAGCCCTCCTTCCACCATCCCCTGGTCACATACTCCTCCACGTGACCATACCCCAGCGTCTATGTTAAACCCCCATCGCATCGACATTTCCGTAAAAACCTGCCTTCCCTTCATATTTCGCCCGCTCCAATAATGATGTCCTGATAAAATCTAAGCCGTAGATCTTATAGATCTAACGGTCCTCATTAACCCCGATGACCCAACTCTGCCGACGGCCTACCATCCATCACATACAGTGCCCACCCTATCGAACGCTGCCACCTATTTTCCACTTTCACTCCCGTCGTGCAACTTGTTCATCGCACCCAACCCGCATCGTCGGATCTCCTCCCACCCCATCCGATGGTATGTATTTCATATCGCACAATTTTTTCGTCCAGAGTTTAAAACTCCAAAGTAGTGCGATACTGGCAGTATTGAAAAAGCCACGTGGCGAGCGATCAATGGAATCGCATTCCCTCCAGGAAAAACCACTTACCGCCTGAAGGTCGCACGATAACCACATGTGGTATTTCGAAAACCACTTCTGTCCAATTCGCGCCAAATATAGTTTGAACTGGATTTTCACCTGTTTTCCTCCATAATCCTCCTTCGCCTACATAATCACCCCGCTCTGCATCGCTCCTCCGCTCCGTCAGCCTCCTAAGCAGTCAAACCCCCCATTGTAGGTTTTTTATAATGATTTTTATGGTTTGTTGCAGGTTTTTACCATAGTTTTGGAAGCAGAAACCCTGTCCAGAACTTGCAAAAAGATAGAGCCAAAGTCTTTCATGGCTGAAAGATAAATCACGAAGGAAGGAAGCTATCTGTTTTCACCCAAAGGTTTGGACCGTGTTGTGCATGCCCTTATAACTCTCCACCGTGCAAAATACCTCCAGTCCACAGTAACAAGGGAAAAGACAATAAAGGTTCAAGATTAAAATATTGAAGAAATTCCGACGCGAAAGATTGAAGCTTGAAAGCTTCAAATCCTATGGTTTTAAGGTTAAAACAGGTTTTAAGGACAAACAAATCAAGCAGATCAAATAAATCAAAAGCTAATGAACAGTTGAAATCAAAAGGGTTTTTATGCATAATTATGAAGGATTAAAGAGTTAAACCTTGTTGTGTTAAGCTTAAAATACAGTGCAAAGATCAACACAGTCAGCAGATTAGAATTCAAGGCTTTGAGATGATTACGAGGGAATAAAGTAGAATCACAGCTATAATAGTGTTTTAAGCCACCCGATCAGCATAAAGTTGGTGAAGGAGCCTCTGAATGCATATTTGAGGCTATAACTCCTCAAAATTCCACCTGCAGATTTATTTTCTCAAAAGAATACACAATGAATGCACAGTCAGATATCTTTTGCCAAAGACAACTCAGAATTTATGACCAGCCTACCAAAGCCCCCAAAGTCAACAAAAGTAAATAAGGTTGATGAACTTTAATGTAAAATAAATTAATAAGGGTTAAAACATGTCATTCCTTCTCCATTTGGCCCTTCAAAGGCCGAGAAGCTCCTACTCTGCATTAATTGAACTAATGAGCCCTTCTTACACTCCACCCCCTCTTTCTTCTATACATATTTCTGTAGAAGACAATTTAGTGGTTGGTCTTTGGATATCTGTTGCATGTAAATAACTTTTGAATTTGTTGTAGCTCTATTAGGAATTAAAAATACATAAGCTGAGATGAGAAGTTCGAAGCTGTAAAGACCCACTGGACTTGGAGAGTGTAACTGGTTTGAACATCAAATACAAACAACTGATTTATGGGATCCTGGTCTATGTCAATGGTGATGTTTTTCTCACTGTAATTGTCAATTTTCTTCATGTTTTCATTCTGTCCACTTTTCTCTGATAAATAACAACAAATATAGATTAGGATTTACTCCTGAAGTATCCTAAATCGCACTGATAAATCTTTATCCTTTATGTTTTCTGTTGATTTTTAATTTGAAGGTAATTCAATAGAGTATAACCATTGAAGTGTTGGTAGGCCCATATTTCCTGAGTACAACTTGAGACTTTATCTTTAAATGTTCTTGACAATTTTACTAATTAAATCTGAACTAAAGAAGTCTATGGTTAGCCCTGTCCTCTAGTTTCTTCTCCAACAACTGCTTTGAAAGTTTCCCTTAAGAGTCTGTTGAAAGCAAACTAGTTTACAAGTACTTACCTGATCTTAAACTATTTTTTATGTTTATCATGAATTTTTCCCCTCTGAATATGCTGAAAGCAGGCTAGTTTAAAAGTACTTACCTGATCTTAGGTTACTTTTGTGTTCTTTCCTTAAGTGCATGTCGAAAGCAGGCTAGTTTAAAAGTACTTACCTGATCTTAGACTGTATTTTGTTTCTTCATGTGTCTTACTTCCTTCACTTCATTTCTTATTGTTTCATTCCATACAATCAACTTAAAGAGATCATTTGACATAGATGACTTGCCCCATGGACCACTCTTGAACCTTGTTGTTCAATTAAACCCTTTTATGACTCCATAGCCCAATGGATTGATGTTGTTCCTTGTTTTTCTATCAGTTGAAACATTCTTTCACTTACTCACACCTTCACCCTTCATACAGAATTCCTTCATCTTCATATGATCCTGCCCAACCAAAACAAAACAAACAACCTTGCTCTTCATAACTAGCCGAAAATCACACTTCAAGCCTTAAAAATCTTATCTTTAAACACATATATAGAGAGATCCCTCTCTAAATCTAGGATGGCTAGGTCCTCAGATTCCAAAGTGGTTTGATGTAGGCTCTACAGCGTTTGTACTTGCCAATATTGCAAACTACGAAGACCTAACAGATCCAAAGGCAGCCGAGACCGAATCTGTGAAGGACGAAAGTTGGGGATTGGCTACGGCCAGTTTTTCTAACTGTCTAATTTTGAAGGCCGAAAAGCTAAATTCTATGTTTGGTTATGTAATCAGTTGAATGATATATTTTGGCCTTTGGCCAAATATCTATATAATGTAGAATTTAAATAGGACTAGGGAGGCTAAGTTTTTGATAGCAGAAGATAACAAAGACACAACCAGAGAGGTGGTAATGGGTTGTTGTATTTCGTTATCGCCCCGAATCTGGGTTGGACGATGTATTAATGTATGTACTTGCCTCAGTGAATTAATAAAAGGAAGCTCTGCCTCATGTTTCACATATTTCATTTCTGTATTTGAGCTGATGAATTTATTAAGGTACTGAGCAACATTTTTATTTAAAAGGGAAATGCGTTGGTTGGCTAGGGCCCAGCCAACCCAACACGTTTACCCCATTTCCTATTTTCCTGTAATTTGTGTTTACATTGTCAAGTGTGATTCAATTTTAAGCACATGCATTCTTGTCTGAGTGAAAGCATATTTTTTGTGTGAATTAGATAAGTTTCCTTTTCCTACAATTTATTTTCCTGCACTTGATTTCAGATTGTTTTTCCTCTGCCTGGTCCAAGCAGGAGAAATAACCCTGCACTAGTGCACATTGGTGTGATATCTCCTTTTCTACAATTCTGTTTGATTGGTTTTCCCCGCCTATTCAAAGGAGGAGAAATAACCCTACACCAGTGCATGTTGGTTTGATATCTTCTTTTCTGTAATTTTGTTTGATTGGTTTCCCCCGCCTGGTCCAAGCAGGAGAAATGAACCTGCACCAATGCACATTGGTGTGATGCAGCAAGCCTTCTTAGTCTAATTTCCACAATCTTCTTTCTTTCCTTAAATTCTTATGACAGGATAAATGTATATTGATTGTTTTTTTATTCCTGAACTCTGCTAAGATCAGAAACATTCACTTATTATGTGTGTAATTTTATTTAACAGTATAATAACACTTGCAATAATTAAGCACTCATCTTAAGAATTATATGCTAAGTGCAGGAAGCTCTGATCCAGTGCAAGAACTAGTTTCTTGCCATGAGATCTGAGTGCTTTGAACCTGGAAAAGTTCAAGCCCTTGCATGAAGTAAAAATCCTTTAGTAAAGACGCCATTTATACCTTCTGCATAAATATCTGTTTCTGCACTAGTGCAAGAAGACTGTGATAACGCAGGACAGATTAGCGCAAGAAGGAAATATTTAAAGTAGCAGGTTTAAGGGCCCATCTGATGAGACTGCTAGTGTCTCTGCTAAAGAAAAACACACACTCAGTAGTTAAACAATAATTAGCTAGAGTGATTGCCTTTTATCTTTAATTCCCTCTTGCAAATGAATTCTTCCTTGTTCGAGTCTTAGATTATTTTGATGGTTCAAGTTGCCTTTTTCTCTTTTTAATTTGATTCTAAAATATTTCCTTTAAAGAAAGTAGGGATTTATATTTGGAAGATTCATACCATCTCTGACATTGCATGTGCTTCGTCTCTATGTTTACGGATCCCCCGAGTTGACAAATTAAGTGTTGAGGAGTTTGCTTAAGTGTAATTCCTGCACCCAACATTTTGGCGCCATTGCTGGGGATGCGATTTGATTTGGTAAGAATTTTCTGATTATACAATAGAGGTAATTTTTCCCTTATTTTTGCAGTATTGTTTGGAAAATCTTCTTTGAAGGAATTTTACTGGTTTTAATTTATTTCTGACAACATTTTTTACTAGAAGTTGTTTGTTATTTTTCTTTTTTGAAATGAATGCCTAGAAAAGGTAAGGGTTCGAACCCCACTAAGGGCCAAAAGAATTCTGAAAAAAAATTCTCATATTGGGTCTCCTTCTATAAGCAGGAAGCCCAATCCAATTAAAACCCATCATGCAGGAACAATCCACTTGGATTCCGGTGATAACAGCTCAGGTGTGGATCAGCCTGTTGAGAGCGGTACAAGTAAAAGGGAAACAATGGTGGACCATGAAGATCATTTGGAAGGGACTGGTTAAAACTAGGTAAGTAAAGAACAATCCACTTTTGTGTTTCCAAATGTGGATCCTGATACTATGGTGCAAATGAAGAATATTCCACCATCAGATCTCCCTCATTAGCATGGTAAAGTTCATGAATATCCTGACTCTTTTCTATTCGAGTTTGATATTATGTGTAGAAGTTATGATTATTCAACTGACGCTCAAAAGTATATATTATTTCCTATTACTCTCAAGGACTCAGCTCTACACTGGTTTATGGGGTTAGGAGGAAACACCATAAACTCTTGGGATTAGATGAAGAGAGTGTTTTTGTCTAAATATCAAGAATATTGCAAAACTTGGGACATGCAGGATGAGATTTTTACAATCGTACAAGATGATGATGAAACTCTTGAAGATTACCTAGAAATATTTCTTTATATTTTACAAAGTTCAAAAACTAAGTTTGATCACAGTAGTATTAGAACCTTGTTCTTAAGAGGACTTACTGATAATGCTAGAAATAATTTAAATCTGTTAGGACAAGGTGATATTTCTCAGCAAAATTTTGAACAAATTTGTGAATTATGCAGGAAATTTTCAAGAAATCAGTATAGAACCGGTAGAGGAACGCGAAATAGAAATAGAAAAACTGAATCTACTGATGCTATGATTATTGCACTAGAAAATAAAATGGAAAACTTGAAAGTTGATATAATGAATATTGTTACCAATAGTTAGACTATTTAAAATTTTGGTGAAAACTCATGAAGGAACAAGAGTCATTATGTATTTTCTGTCCTAAATGTAGAGACAAGCATCCTCCTAAAGAGTGTCCTCTTAATTTGAAAGAAACTAATAAGTGTGTTATTTGTGCATAATACCATGTCACAGAAAAATGTCCCTCTATACTTGGACTTATAGCTATATTTACAGGGGGGCAGCCTGAAGCTAAATACTTGTATGCTATGGGAGCAAGAAGGAATTGGCCTCAGGTAGGTGCAGGTATGGCTCCTAAATTTTCTCCACATTATTTTGGTTATAATTCACATGCATATTCTTATCTTAACATTGATCAGCAGTGGAAGTATGGGAATCAATATCAGCATGGGAAACCTTCTCAACCATGGCAACAAGGTTGGAGAGGGAAAACTCATTCTCCATACTCCCACCAGCCCCCTATGCAGTCATATCCATCTATGCATACACCTTATTCAATGCCTCAACTTCTGAGTCAGTCTACTCCACCGTTGCCTTTACCTCCACCCTTTCGACCTCCTCAGTTGCCTGCTCAACCTATGCCCAATCCTAACAATAATAAAGTAGTGCAAATGATCTATGTAACAAACCTACCTTTACCATTTGAGTACCAGTCTATTCCAGTTGGGGTTCATGATATTCAATTAAGATCGGGAAAGACTGTAACATCAACAAATCAGAAGCAACCTATAGTGACTGTTGAAGAGAAAGGAGAAGAGGAAACTCTTAACCATTCTCTGAAAGCTGTCACTAACTAGCCCTTACCCTTTGAATCCTTGCCATCTTCTTCCAACTAGCCTCCCTTCCCAGAGAGGCTAGTAATGGAAAGAAGTGAGCTTATTTATGAGACTAGTTTGGCATCTGAGCTTCAGAATATTTTCATTAAGATACCTTTGCTTCAATCCATTAAAGAGATCCCCATTTGTACCAACATTGTTAAGGAAATCTGTCTCAAGAAACCCAAGAGGAAGAGATTGGAACCCCAAACCATTCAATTTGTTAGTAGGGCAGCAGAGTTGATGATGGGATGTGTGTCTATGGAAAAATTACTGATCCTGAAAACCTTGGTGTCTCAGTTCAGATTGGTAATGTCCTTGTCTCCAATTTTCTTATAGACCTAGGGGCAGTGATTAAAGTCATGACTAAGAAAACCATGGATCAACTTCAGTTATCCCATCTTTGTCCTATTCCCACTGTGCTTGAATTAGCAGATAGATCTAAAATTAAGCCAGAAGGAGTATTGGACGATGTGATCATCTCATTAGATTCTTGGGAATATCCTGATGATTTAATTATGCTTCAGCAAAAGAACCCAGTAGGAGGACATCCCTTGATCTTGGGTTGAACATGGCTTGCTACGGCTGATGCATATATTGGATGTCGTTATGGTGATATGTATATTTCGCATGGAGATCTAGGAAGAAAGTTACCTTATACCCCCCTGCTAGATCCATTCAGGACCTTCGAGATACTTTATGGTTGGATCAAAGTAGTGATGAGGAGACTCAGCCCATTTCCCTTATCCATCATTATACTGGGTCTTCACAAGGATATGAGATTCAATATTTCCTGAATAATCTAGACACTATGCCTAATTTTGATCCATTGAGCCAGATTTTCAGCCTAGATTTTCAAGATAATCATGATTCTCATTCTTTTGTACTGCTGCATTTTACCACTCCCTTGAGTACTCCTGAGCCCGACACTACTCTTGTTGAGATCAGCCCTGGTAAATCCTTGCATATTAGTTCAGATTCAGACTCATCTCAGCAGAAGCAGCTTGTGAATTTGTTGCAAAACCATCTTAGTGCCTTAGCTTGGGGCTATGAAGATATGAAGGGTATTCCTTCTGAAACTTGTACACATCATATCTATATTTAGGAAGGAACCTAACATGTCCGACAACCCCAAAAGCAAATGAATCCATCTCTAAGAGATGTTGTGAGGGAAGAAGTACAGAAACTCTTCAATGCTGGGTTTATCTATCCTATTTCCGACAGTCAATGGGTCTCTCCTTTAGTGCTAGTACCTAAGAAAGATGGAAGATGGTGTATTTGTATTGATTATCGAGAATTAAAAAAATCCACTCTCAAAGATTACTTCCCTCTCCCTTTCAATGACCAGGTGCTTGATACCCTTGCAGGAAAGAAATATTTTTCCTTTTTGGATGGCTTCAGTGGCTATAAATAGATACAGATTGCACCAAAAGATCAGGATAAAACTACTTTTACATGTCCATGGGGTACATTTGCTTATAAAGTGCTTCCCTTTCGTTTATGTAATGCCCCGACTACCTTTCAAAGGGTAGTCCTGGCCATTTTTGCTGATCTAGAATTTGTAGACATTTATATGGATGACTTTTCTGTGTTTGGTGATTCTTTTCAGGAAGCTCTCAAAAATATAGAGAAAGTACTTATCCATTTTTAGGAAGGCCATATCGCCTTGAGTGACAAGAAATGTAGATTAATGTGCAAAGTGGGAGTGGTACTTGGCCATTTGATTTCTGGCAAAGGTATCCAGGTTGATCCAGCAAAGATTGAAATAATTTTGCATCTTCCTGCACCCAAAACTCAAAGGGAAGTAAGAAGTTTTTTAGGACATGTTGGTTACTATAGAAGATTCATTGAAATTTTTTCTAAGATAGCTGCCCCTCTTTTCCAGCTTCTAGCTAAGGATAGTGAATTTTCTTGGTCCACAGCTTGCCAATAGTCTTTTGAAACATTGAAGGAAAAGTTAGTACAGGCACCAGTTTTGAGAGGTCCTAACTGGTCCTTTCCTTTTCACATTTCCTCTGATGCTTCAGATTTGGCTATTGGCGCAGCTTTAGGACAAGAGGAAAATAAGAAATCCTATGCTATTTATTATATTAGTAAGAATTTGTCTTTCGCTGAATTAAATTATACAGTTACAGAAAAAGATTTTTTAGTTGTAATGTTTGAAATTAATAAGTTCAGGAACTATATTACAGGATATGAAGTATTTTTACATACTGATCATTCCACAATCAAATATTTGATGAACAAACCCTTGACTAGCGATAGAGTGACTAGGTGGTTGCTATTGTTGCAGGAATTTAATGTTACTATTGCTGATAGACCAAGAAAATCTAATGTTGTAGCAGATTTTATTTCTATATTAGATAATCCTAGTGAAGCAACTCCTGTTAATGATGATTTTCCTGATCAACATATTTTTTCTATGTCAATAAATTCTTCGTGGTTTGCTAACATTGCTAATTACTTTGTTACTGGGAAAACACCACCCCACTTGTCCGCTCGCAAAAATCGGAATATTATTCAGAAAAGTGATGCATACTCCTGGATTCAAGGAGATCTCTTTTACACTGGCCCAGATCTGATTATTCGTAGATGTGCAAGAGAGGAGGAAGTGTTTGACATATTGAAATCTGCTCATGATGAACCTTGTGGAGGTCACTTCGCTGATAAGAAGACTGCATATAAAGTATTGCGTGTTGGTTACTTTTGGCCTTCCTTGTTTAAGGATGCCAAACAATATGTCAGGCGATGTGATAGCTGTCAACGAGTGGGCTAGCCTAATCAAACCAATGAAATTCCTTTATGCCCCCAAGTTATGATTGAGCCGTTTGAAAAATGGGATATTGATTTTATAGGGCCAATAAATCCAACGTCATTAAGTAAAAAACATATTTTGGTTTGTACAGTTTTTGTTACAAAATGGGTAGAAGCTAAAGTTTTTTCCTTTGCTACAAAAAATGTCGTTGTTGATTTTCTTTTTACTAAAATATTTACTAGATTTGGTGTGCCTAGAGAATTTTTTTCTAACAATGGTTCATAGTTTATTTCTAATTTGGTATAGGGTGTGATGGAGCAATACAAGATCTGGCACAAGAAATCAATGTCGTATCACTCGCAAGAAAATGCCCAGGTGGAATCCACAAAATCGAGTCCATTCTTACAAAGACAGTAAATATGCATCGGAAATACTGGATTGAAATATTACCAGAAGTTTTGTGGGCATACAGAACCACTTGGAGAAATATAATGGGACATACACCATATGAGTTGGTATATGGCAAGCAGGTTCTGTTACCAATTGAATTCTAGATCAAAACTTTCAGAACTGCAGTTCAGTTAGGACTAGATCTCTCTAAGGCACAACAACGGTGTCTTCTCCAATTAAATGAGTTAGATGAATTTCGTAGGGATGTTGTTCAGCAGAACATACTAATTCAACAGCAACGCAAAAGGTGGCATGACAAGTCTATTTAGAAAAATCAATTCTAACCAGGTGATTGGGTGCTCCTTTATGATTCTAGATTTAAAATTTTTAAAGGGAAATTCCATACACATTGGATGGGACCTTATGAAGTGATCCGAGTATTTGAGAATGGAGCAGCAGAAGTTAAAAATATTGATGGACAAAATTCAGTATTCTTGGTAAATGGACACAGATTAAAGAAGTGTTTTCAGCCACTTGCCAGGAAATATTTTACATAGCAAGTCCAACAAGAATTCGGGATGGTAGTGGTGAATGGTAATATCAACCTTTTGAAAACATGAATTCTTCTTCTTCTTAAAAAAAAATAAAAAATAAAAATACAAAATACAAATTAGATACATTTTTTTTTTAAATAAAAAGTAAAGAAAAAATATTTTCCTGTAATTATGAAAATCAGTTCGGTGACATGATTGCAGAAGGATTGTTGTGTAACCAACTCCAAAAATAGAAGAAATGAGATATCAACGCCTTAGAAATAAGCCACTTCAAGGGGGCAACCTCCAATACATTACATGAATGATCAATTCTTCGATGATACAAATTAACAAAACCTCCTTTCTATATATAGGAGTCCATGGGGCCATAATGTAATCCTAGTGGGCCACAATGTAATCCTAGCCGACCTAACAATACTAATTTAAGGGCACAATAATAACAAAATGGGGGTTACAAGGGTTCAATAATAACAATAAGGGGGTTACAATAACAATAATAAGGGACTATACTAGTGATATAGGGACCTAACATGCCCCTCTCCTTCAAAAAAGTGTTGTCCTCAACGCTTGAGTAGCTCTGGGTGATTCTGTATAAAATTCTCATCCTCCCATGTAGAATCTTAAGTGGGTAAGTTCTTCCACTTGATGAGATACTCTGAAATTGATCGATTCCGTAGCTGACGAGTTCTTGTTTCCATGACCGCTTCAGGTTCCAATATGATTTTTCCTTCCTCATCAAGTTCTGGCAATATTGTTTGAACTGGAAGATTTTCACCTATAACCTTCTTTAAGCATGAAACATGGAAAACTCGATGCACTCGCGAAGAAGCAGGAAGCTCCAATTTGTATGCCATAGTACCAATCTTTTGCAACACCTTGTAAGGACCATAGTACTTTGGCGATAATTTATTATCCTTCTTAGCTTGCTTGAGGGACATTTGTTTGTATGGTTGCAGCCGTAAAAATACCCAATCTCCTACATCAAAACTTCTCTCGCTGCGATGTTGATCTGCCTGTTGTTTCATTCGATTTTGTGCCAAATTCAGGTTATCCTTTAAGAGTTGGAGAACTTCTTGCCGATGCTCGATGTGATCTTCCACTGCTTGAACCTTCAAATTTTCCCTTAAATATGATGTGATGGATGGTGGATGATATCCATAAAGTGCCATAAATGGGGTCATTTTTGCTGCAGTATGGAAGGAAGTGTTATACCTCCATTCAGCGAGAGGTAACCACTTGACCCATTGTGTTTTTTTATCAGATACAAAACAACGAAGATATCCTTCCAAACATTTATTTACTATCTCAGTTTGACCATCAGATTGAGGATGATAAGATAAGCTATGAGCTAATTGAGTACCCAAACAAGAAAATAACTCCGTCCAAAAATTTCCAGTAAAAATGGGATCTCTGTCGCTCACAATAACCCTTGGGCTTCCATGTAGTTTTTGAATTCTATCCATAAATGTAGTAGCAACTGTGCTTGCTTTAAATGGATGAGATAATGCACAAAAGTGTGCATACTTGGTAAGTCTATCAACTACCACCATGATGACACTCTTTCCTTTGCACTTAGGTAAACCTGTGATAAAATCCATTGAAATCTCCTCCCAACGTTGACTTGGAATGGATAAAGGTTGTAGAAGTCCCGGGGTCTTAATTGTTTCCACTTTATTCTGCTGGAAAACTAAACATTCCGCCACAAACTTTTGAATATCAGATTTAAGGCCATCCCAAAAAAATTCTTTCTTCACCCTGTGGTAAGTTTTTAAAAATCCTGAGTGTCCTCCTAAAGGAGAAGTGTGCAATTCCAGAAGAATCTTTTGCTTTAGTTGGGAATTCTTACAAAGATATAAGCGATCTTTGTACCATAAGGAATCATTTTTCCAACTAAATGTATCAGATGTACTAGGATCTTGCCGCAAATTTTGAATGAGTATCCATACATCTTTGTCCTTCTTCCATTCATCTCTTGCTTCAGTTATCCAATCTGGTTGGATAATAGAAATGGCACAAAGCAATGCTTCCACCTCTTCATTCTTTCTTGAGAGTGCATCTGCAACAACATTAAGCTTGCCTTCTTTGTAGATTATTTCAAAGTCATAACCCAACATCTTTGTGACCCATTTTTGCTGCTCTTCTGAAGATAGTCTTTGTTCCAAAAAAAATTTAAGACTATCATGATCAGTTTTTACCTTGAAGTGTCTTCCCATTAGGTAAGTTCGCCATTTCTTTAGTGCATGCAGTATTGCTAACATTTCCTTCTCATAAATAGGTTTTTGTAAATACTTTCCTTTGATTGGACGATTTTCAAAAGCAATGGGTTTTCCTTCCTGCATTAAAACTGCACCAATTCCATTTCCTGAGGCATCACATTCCACAATAAAGGTTTTTGTGAAGTCCGGCGTAGCTAAGACCGGTGCTAGGCACATTGCCTCTTTAAGATGTTCAAAGGCCTTAGTTGCTTCAAGAGTCCATGAAAATGCATCTTTCTTCAATAATGTTGTTAGAGGTGCTGCTATTCTCCCATAATTCTTAACAAACTTGCGATAATACCCCGTTAACCCGAGAAATCCTCGCAACTGCTTTATGGTTGTGGGGACTTTCCATTCCTTAATGGCTTTAATTTTGTTAGGGTCTACTTTAACACCATCGTGAGATACAATATGACCCAGATATTCCACCTCTTGTACTCCAAAGAAACATTTGGATTTTTTGCATATAATTGTTTCTCCTGCAATAGTTTGAGCACCCTATCAACATGTTCAACATGATCCTTCCAAGACCTGCTGTAGATTAGTATATCATCAAAAAATACTAGCAAAAATTTTCTAAGGAAGGGTTTGAAAATGGAATTCATCAACCCTTGAAAATGTAGAAGGTGCATTGGTAAGGTCAAAAGGCATGACCAAAAATTCATAATGACCCTCATGAGTTCGAAATGCTGTTTTTGGAATATCTTCAGTCTTCATTCTAATTTGATGATATCCCGAACGAAGATCCAACTTGGTAAAATAAATTGCTCCATGTAATTCATCCAATAATTCATCAATCACAGGAATGGGAAATTTATCTTTAATGGTGAGCTTATTGAGCTCCCTATAATCCTGACACATTCGCCATGATCCATCCTTCTTGTGTACCAATACTATAGGAGCAGAGAAACAACTTTGACTAGGTTGAATTATACCCGCCTCTAACATTTCTGCAATCATACGTTCAATTTCGCTCTTTTGGAAGTAAGGATATCTATAAGGCCCGATGTTTGGAGGAACACTTCCTGGAATCAAATGAATAGCATGATCATGATCACGAATAGGTGGGAGTCCTTTGGGAGTTTCAAACACCTTTGAATGATTGTCCAAGACTTGTTGGAGATCTGCAGAAATAGATGATTTTGATGTTGGAACTTCTAGTGAGCATAATTGTGCAATTACGCCTCGCTGTTCTTTCTTTATAAGCTTTGTCATGACATTAGAGCTTATTATCCTTCCTGGCTTCCCCACAATACCCCGTAATTCGACTTCCTTTCCTTCTGAAAAAAATTTCAAGAAAAGTTTTTGAAAATTAAAAGCTACCGTTCCCAAAGATTGTAACCATTGTACTCCTAGTACAACATCAACACCTCCCAGAGGAATGGAAAGCATTGGACTAGTAAATACATATTCCCCTATGGTTAGCTTGATATTATGGCATTTTCTAGAGCAATTTATAGTTCCTCCATTTGCAACCATCACTTGACATTCTGGTGCTGCGTATAGGAAACAATTTAATTCCTTGGCTACCTTACAATGAATAAAATTATGGGTGCTACCCGAATCAATCAACACTATTACCTTTTTCTTCTTGATTTGTCCTTTTATCTTGAGAGTTTGAGGAGTGGTAATTCCTGCCAGTGCATTACACGATATGGTCGGATTCATTTCTTCCTCTTCTGGGGCTGGTTCCCGGTGTATATCCTCTTCTTGTTCATTTTCTTCTTCCTCTTCACAATCTATGTAAAATAATTTCTTCTCAGCACACTTATGACCTTTAGTGTATTTTCTATCACAACCGTAGCAAAGCCCTTTTGCTCTTTTTTCTTCCAATTGTTGTGGTGTCAACCTTGTAGGTTGTGGAAATCTAGGCGTAGCAACACTTCCTTCTTTATAGAATTGAGTGGTAGGCTTCCTTGTCGCCATTATTTTACATTCAACTTTTCTTGCCAACTCGAATGCCTTCTCCAATGAATCCGGTTCCAAAACGCGAACTTCGTGTTGGATGTTATTCTTTAAAGTGCCTATGAAGAGATCGATCCTGTGTTCTTCTAGAATATCAGTTACCCTTCTATTCAATTTTTGGAAGTCCTCAATGTGCTGCCCCACTAAACCCTTTTGTTTGAGATTTATCAATTGGCTAAAGAAGGTGTTGCTCTTTGTATCCTCATAATGTGCTATCATTTCCTCCGTAAAAATTGACCAAGTGACAATTTTTTTATGGGAGCAAAGCCATCGATACCATACAAAATGTATTTTGTTCTAAATGTAAAGTTGCAATGCGTACCTTTTGTGTGTTTTGCATGTTATGGAGATCAAAATATTGCTCCATCTGTAGTATCCATGTTACAGGATCCTTTCCATCAAACTTCCTCATATCCATTTTTGGAATATGGTGGTTCTTCCCGCCAACATTATAGGTTATGAAATCACGATTAACATTTATTTTGTTCTCATCGTGAGTTTCCTCTACTATCTTTTCACCATTAGGAAAAATTTCTTGTATCAACTTTCCCAAACTTTCGATGTCTACTTTTAGATCTTTCTTCATGTTTTCCATGTTGTCTTTCATTTTTTCATCAATCTTAGCTTCCATGTCATCCATCTTAGCTTCCATGCCCACTTCCATGCCATCCATCTTAGCTTCCAAACCATTAATCTTAGCTTCCACGCCTTTCTTCAAACCATCCATATTAGTTTCCACGCCCTTCTTCAAAACTTCCATTTCATTTTTTGTTGTTCTTTGTGAGAGCGAAATTTGTTGCACTTGCTCTTGTAATTTTGATATGTCATGTTGCCATTCTTCGTCTTCATGAGTCATAGTAGAGCCTTCTAAAGGCTTAATGGGTGTTGAATTATTTTTAGGGGCCATTTTAGACTCCAATATTGATATCTATTCTACAATAGGCCCTTTCAATCAATTCAACTTGATTCTTCAAACAAGACTTATGCAATTTGGAAAAAAAATACACACCTTTTACTTTGAGGAGCTCGATATTGAAATTGTATTATCTCTGTGATTGCAGCTCTTCAATATCTAAAATTCAGCACTGAAGTAGCCCTCTGAATTCTCTTTTGAATGCCATAGGTCTGACCTGATTTGGATTCTCCAAGACAAAGTTGTGTCCAATCTCCCACAATGACCTAATTATGGACTGGTTCAGTAGAGCGAACTTGTACGACTAGCCACGTGTCACTGTTCCATCCTTTATCTCTGAAATTGATAGCCAAAAAACTACAGTCTGTGCACTTGCGAACACTTTTACGGCACTCCAATCCGATGCCCAGAGAGAGAGTTTTTGAACTTTTCCCACGATCACCTCTTTGAGATGAAATTCAGGAGCCTAAAAAAGCACTACCTTCCACAGATTATATCTCCAAAAATACTGCGAACCAAGCTCTGAAATGTTTTGACGAATTTCCTCAGGATTTCAGCTTCGCACCATATGATTTTCCGATTCTGACCCTTCGTAGAAAATTTTTTATAGCGAAAATTCCACGATGACCTGTTTAGGAGCCTGAAAAAAAGCCTAACTTCCACAGATCATATCTCCGAAAATATTGCGAACCAATCTCTGCAATTTTTAGAAAAACTTCCTCAATATTTCAGCTTCACACCCTAAAAATTTCAGCTTCTGAAGCTTCGTAGAAAAACAGTTATAGCGAAAATGCCACGATGACTTGTTTGGAGCAGCGAAACCCTAGAATCCAAAGCTCTGATACCAAATGTTGTGTAACCAACTCCAAAAATAGAAGAAATGAGATATCAACGCCTTAGAAATAAGCCACTTCGAGGGGGCAACCTCCAATACATTACATGAATGATCAATTCTTCGATGATACAAATGAACAAAACCTCCTTTCTATATATAGGAGTCCATGGGGCCATAATGTAATCCTAGTGGGCCACAATGTAATCCTAGCCGACCTAACAATACTAATTTAAGGGCACAACAATAACAAAATGGGGGTTACAAGGGTTCAATAATAACAATAAGGGGGTTACACTAACAATAACAAGGGACTATATTAGTGATATAGGGACCTAACAAGGATCAACCTGAAAACCAACTAGCTGGAAGGAAGATCAAAAATTTCTAATAAAAATAGAATGTTTCTTGATCTTTAGATATGCTAGCGACCACCAAGTAAAAGCAAGATCAGCAGAACCAACCTTTATACAATTGGGGTAATTAGCATGGATATTTTTATTCAAGTAACGCTTAATTCTCGCTGTAGTTATTTTTCTTGCACCAGTGCAGGCAGATCTTCCAGAAAATTTTCTGCCTTTCTTCATATTCCACTTTCGTAATATTCCTCCTATTTTCTTCTTCAATCCCAGAATGATTAACCTTCCCATATTCTTCTGAATTTACCCTGTCTGTTTCATAAAAACCCCACTTTACCCTTGAATTTTTTTTTCCCTATCCCACTTCTGTTTATCCCCTCTTGTGGTATTATTCCTGGAATCCCTGTAACAAAATTCCTTCCCATTCTGAAATTTCCCTTTTCCCACTTCTTTGTTCCTCATGAATTCAATGCAGGATCTCATGCAGAAAGAGCAAAAGGATATGCTCTGAAGCATCAAGAAAGGGTGAAGAAAATTTCCAGTATAAGTTGAGGAAGCCATGTTTGAAGTCCAACTTATATTTTACTTAAATTCCCTGTTCTTTTTTCAGATATTATGCTTGCACTAGTGCAAGCATGCCATATTATATAATATGTGCAAGTAGAATGGTCCAGCAAAATAGCATAGTTTTAACGGTGCAAGCAAACCAGTGCAAGCATGCACCCTGTCAGAAACATAGTACAATTTTTTCTTTTGATAACATATGTCATAGGAAGGTGGTCATCATGAAAGTTTATATGAAGTCTTTTCACTTAGTCGATGAGTACTTGTGTTATCATATTAACTAGGAGAAAATTATTTAAAGTACAAGGTGTTTTTAAGTTAAGAATCATGATCATTTTTAATGAATGCTAAATTTCTTTTTTTGAATTATGAAGGAGTGCAGAAGTGTTTAACCGTTGCTTGGATATAATTTCCCCTTTTCGCCATAATCCTAGATGTCCTTCACTAGTAATGATTACCTCACCTAGCCGTTAAAACGTCGCCGCAAGTACCAATCCGGCATGATCTCAAAGATGCCACACATCCACGGCTATTTCAGTGGAATGAATGGGTAATAAGATGGAAGGGATGGTGGACGGTTGGATCCCTATCTATAAGAACCAATTTTCTGGTGTTGCATGTAAATTCTTGACTGTTCATAACCATTAAGCAGTGATGCCGCCTATTCAAAGCGAACCTTTGTCTCTCAGTAGGATAGAACAGACTGCTGAGTATCGCAATAGTATTGCACTATTGCGAGACTCGGGATTTCTTCAATTCTTGCAAAATTTTGATGGGTACAACAGTGAACTGGCCCTACAGTTTGCCAAAAGTTTCAAAAATGCCTGAATAAAAATTGGGCCTCTAAAATTTGAGGTTACGGAAGAGTTTATAGTAGCAGTGACAGGCTTGGAAAATATTGGTAAGCAATGGTTTAAAAATCAGAAACTAGAAAGGAAGTGATGGCAGCATTTCGTCATTGACAAGAAGATGAAAGTAGATTGGACAAAAGGAATTCCAAACAGTGCCCTGATGGGATAGTGGCAGGACCTCGTTTTCATCTACAGAAATTCGTAACATGTGAGGGAAGGTACTCCCTCACTTTTGTGTACCATTTTAGGATGTTGCATCATTTCAAAGCCGGTCGGCATTCCTGGTGGAGGATTAATTTCCCCCATTTTTTGCTTAAGAGCTTGGAAAAAATGGCCAAGGGTGTGTGGGACGGACTGGTAGACCAGGCCAACAAGAAGTTATATCACCACGTCCTAATAAATATTTTGGTCCAGAAACAATTAGAAGTTAAAGGCATGACCTAGGAGGCACTGTGAAAATAGCTACATAAAAAGACAGCTGCTGGAAAGGAGACAGAGGACCCCGCTAGCATAAGCAAGGGTTCGAGTAAGAATGTAAAGGGGAGTCCTTCTTGCACCAGTGCAAAAAGGAAATGACCTGAAAAATCAACAGAAGAAAGGGCCCCATTTCCAAATAAGAAGACAGCTAGTGCACCTATTGAAGAGACTCCTTCTACGCCACCAGTACAAGCACAGACCCCCGAAGAAGACAATCTGTTAGTGCTTGTGGACGCAACAAATTTTGTTGAGGTCGAAGATGATATTCTGTTGGCCGATTTCATTAAAAGGGCCTGGAAAAATAATGAAGAATCTGGTGCAGAAAAAGAACCACAGTCTCCACAGGACGTTGAATCCCCTTCTACACCAGTGAAAGAAGAAGAACTAGAAGAAGAAGAAGAACCAGAAGAAGAAGAAGAATGAGAAGAAGAAGAAGAAGAAGAGGAAGAAGTGTTTGCTGAAACCATGAGGGATACTGAGGTCCTGAGGCAGACACAGCCCCTGTCGAGACAGAAGAAGAAGAAGATTTGGTAACTCCTGCTACTCGGATAATTGAACTAGAGCTTCAAGTGTAGAACTTAGAACAGCTCATAGCTAAAACGCAGGAGGATAAAGAACATAGTAAAGAATAATTAACTGCAGAGATCCAGAAAAAGAAAGGAGAAGTTAGAGTTTGGAAGTATCGAGCTATGCGATGTTTCAAGCGACTTAAAAAGGTGACAAAGAACTAAAGAACATTAGAAAGAAGAAGTCTGAAACATTGCAGGCTGATGTCAGTTTGTCAGAGTGGGATTGAGCTGGAATGCTCAAAGTTTTGAAGGTGTTTTTACAAAGGTAAAGAGTTGTGTGAGGACACACAACAACTTAGGGATGGGAGGATGTTAGCCCCCTAGTTTTCTCTGTTTTTTCCATTTTCCCCTTCCTAAATCATAACCATTTACCTCTGTTTTACCTCTTTTATGCACCGTCATCTTGCACTAGTCCAAGCACGGTGACATATTTCGTATAAAATTTATTTTTCATAATTTTAATTCAAATTAGCATTAATTAATCATTTATTACATGATTTATTACTTTTAATCTCTCTTTGTAACTTATTGATTTCTCCAATGTTTATTTGGTAGTTAGAGTACTTACCGTGACCGCTGATCCTAGTGCAGGATCAGATCTTGCACCGTTGCCAGCACAACAAATCCTTGCAACAGCTTCGCACCTCCTTGATCACTGCCCTATTTTGGGCAGCTTCAGCCACGACAGCAAGATTGATCCAAAGGTAGCCGAGACCAAATCTGTGAAGGATGAAATATGGGGATTAGCTATGGCTTGCTAACTGTCTAATTTTGAAGGCCGAAAAGCTAAATTCTTCATTTGGTTATGTAATCAGTTGAATGATCTATTTTGGCCTTTGGCCAAAGATCTATATAATGTAGAATGTAAATAGGACTAGGGAGGCTACGTTTTTTATAGCAAAAGAGAACAGAGACACAGCCAGAGAGGCGGTAACAGGTTGTTGTATTTTTTTATCGCCCAAATCTAGGCTAGACGATGTATTAATGTATGTACTTGCCTCAGTGAATTAATAAAAGGGAGCTCTGCCCCATGTTTCAAAAATTGTGTTTCTGTATTTGAGCTGATGAATTGATTAAGGTATTGAGTATCGTTTTTATTTAAAAGGGAAACACACTTGTTTTCCTGTAATTTGTGTTTACATTGTCAAGTGTGATTTAATTTTAAGCACATGCATTCTTGTCTGAGTGAAATCGGATCCGTTGTGTGAAGTAGATAAATTTCCTTTTCTTGCAATTTATTTTCCTACACTTGATTTCAGATTGGTTTTCCTCCGCCTTGTCCAAGCAGGAGAAATAACCCTGAACCAGTGCACGTTGGTGTGATATTTCCTTTTCTGCAATTCAGTTTGATTGGTTTTCCCCACCTAGTCCAAATAGGGGAAATAAACCTGCACCAGTGCACGTTGGTGTGATATTTCCTTTTCTGCAATGCACCAGTGCATGTTGGTGTGATGCAGTAAGCCTTCTTAGTCTAGTTCCCGCAATCTTCTTTCTTTCCTTAAATGCTTATGACAGGATAAATGTATATTGATTGTTTCTTTATTCCTGCACTTTGTTAAGATCAGAAACATTCACTTTTTATGTATGCAATTTGATTTAACAGTATAATAGCACTTTCCATAATTAAGCACTCATCTTAAGAATTAAATTCTAAGTGCAGGAAGCTCTGAATCTAGTGCAAGAACTAGTTTCTTGCCACAAGATATGAGTTCTTTGAACTTGGAAAATTTCAAGCCCTTGCATGAAGTAAAAATCCTTTAGTAAAGACACCATTTATACCTTCTGCATAAATATTTGTTCCTGCACTAGTGCAAGCAGACTGTGATAGCGCAGGACAGATTTGCGCAAGAATGAAATATTTAAAGGAGCAGTTTTAAGGGCCCATCTGATGAGACTGCTAGTGTCTCTGCTAAAGAAAAACACACACTCAGTATTTAAAGAATAATTAGCTAGATTGATTTCCTTTTCTCTTTAATTCCCTCTTGCAAACGCATTCTTCCTTGTTCCAGTCTTAGATTATTTTGATAGTTCAAGTTGCCTTTTTCTCTATTTAATTTGATTCTGCAATATTTCCTTTAAAGAAAGTAGGGATTTATATTAGGAATATTCATACCATCTCTGGCATTACCTGTGCTTCGTTTATAAGTTTACGGATCCCCTGGGTTGACAAATTAAGTGTTGAGGAGTTTGCTTAAGTGTAATTCCTGCACCCAACTCTAACGAAAATGAAACTCTTTCCTAGATAATCAGATGCTAGTTATGAAAAAGAGTATTTCACTTTCAATGCAAAAAAAGAATGAAAAATATGTTTTTTTTATTTTCAATGAAAAGAAGCACATGATGCACTAATTACATGAAAAATGAAAACAAACACTAGCTTAAGTGTTGTGTAAGAATCGAAATTGAATGAATCAATAAAATGCAAAACAAACACAAAAAATCACTCAAACTAATGTTGTAATCTTTCAAACCAAGAGAAAGTTTTCAAAACCATCCAAAACAAACAATGTAATCTATGCTTGGAGAAATAAGGAAAAGAATCAATCGAGAACTGAAATGACTCTGCAACCAAAGAAATCACTCAAAAATATCAATAAAACTAAGTGCAATCAATCCACAAATGAGACTGACAACAATAAAACCGACTTGATTTTCAAACAGAAGGCTCAGTGCACTAGGACACCTAGAAACCTTAAGGCCTCAATTACCACTAGTATGAAAATGGACGAACAACTGAGAAAATAAAGTCGACAGTATTCAAAACAATCCCAAAGGTATAATTACACATAAAAAAAACCCAGAAGAAAGCACAATTGACTAAAAGACTCATCAAGGAGGTCAAACCAATTCCTACAGAGGTCAGCATGACTATAAGGCTGTAATCCGTGCCATACAAGGGTTGGCATGACTGAAAAAAGAGAAACCTAAGCTAAATGGTGCAACTATTCAGAGAAAAATTGTGTCAAGATAGATAACTATGGCAAAAAGAGGAAAAAACAAAACTTAATGAGCAGAGGTCAATCTTGACACTCTGGAGCTGAACAGAGGATGGAAAATAAGCAAGCCAACCAGAAAAATATATATAACTAAATCAATAATTGAAACTGACCCAAAAAAATGAAATGACAAACTCGCACTGATTCCCAGTGGAGCCACCAATTTGTTAAGCAGGTAAATCCTCTCTACGGACAGAGACGATCCCTCTAGCCCTAGAGTGGGTCTAGAAACAAAGGGACATGCTAAAGTGTTTCTTCCTAATTATTGAATGAACAAGGGACACGATAGATCGACCTACCTGGAATCCAAAGTTGTCATCGTTGTTGTAGTAGTGGTGGCCTCTTGCTCCTACCTCGGCAAGTCACAATCCTTTCGCCATTACGCTTGGATACCTGCACATAGAACAAGAAAAAAGAACAGCATACAAGATAAAAAAATTTCATTCATAACTATTATCTAGTCAAAGAGGTCTAAACATATTGCATTAAAAAAACTCCATAATACAAAAGTGGAACCAAACAATAGTCATGTATATAAATGAATAGAAGGAAGATTTACAACCAATGCTTTCACGTCTCAGTCTCCTCCAGCAAGGTTCAGCCAAAGCGCATCTCAGATGCTCGTTAGGGAATTCGGACGAGATGAAGGCATGGACTCAAGCTCTCTCAAAAGTCATGGACTCAAGCTTCCTCAACGTAATTCCTTCTTATTCTATCTTCTCTAGTAATTCAGCTATAATATGTTTAATTCTCCAAGTTCAGCTAGCTTTTTCTAAGAGAGATAGCTTCTTTTATAGAGAAAAAGGAGGAGGTTAGGATCCCTACAAAGGTGGGAGGGAGGCCTATCCTTTAGGGAGTTCCCATAAGAGGTGGAAACCATAAACCTAAAGGAGGTAGTCAATGGTTTATCAGTTCAACCACTCCCAATGACTCATCCTCGAGGTGGTTGGAGTGGAATTTCTGCCTCTATTTTTAAAAAAAAATCCATAAACAACTTGGCTCAGGTGGAAAACTGGGACATAGTGCCAGCTAGCATGGGGCCCAGTGTTAATTTTCCTCTTTGGCATGAGGGCATAACTGAATACCCACGCCAAGGCAAAAACAAGGATTTTTAAGTCTCTGCTTAGGGAATTTTCAACAGAAGGAATGTTACTCTCATGTAAAGGGACACAATGATGGTCTTTGCAAGGCATGACACTACTTATTGATCATGTGAATGACCCTCCAATGGGAGAGATGGGGATTGCAAGGACAATGACAAAATGTTGTGTAACACATAGTACTTCAAATAATGCGTGAATTAAGTAGGTTATGTTGGGAGTAGTAAGTAGGTTATGATGGGGGTGTTAATACCCCATGTATATGCGATTTTTCTAACCTAGGAACCCAAAGGTTCTAGTGTTATTTGTATGTAATTAAAATTCTTGTCCTTGTAGCTAATCATACAGTTTTATGATTACGGAATGATATGGTAATAGGAATCATGTTAATAGAGTTATATCCTAAGTTGCAAATGGTATATTTTTTTATCCTTATAATTTTATGATGGTAAATATTTGTTAATGTTTTATGGATAGATGTTACAGGTGGTATCAAAGCGGCATTCACACACTGGGACCCAGTTGGGTCACCTAAATAACAAATTGATGTGTAAATTGTGCATAGAAATAAGAAGAAGAAATTGATAGAGTAAAATGAGAAGAGGTTCGGTACATTAGGCTCCTAAGACTATAGGGTAAACACACCCCCAGTCTAACTTAGAAATAAATTTAGAAATATGGGTGCAGCTGAGCATGGACCAACATCAACAAACCAACATATTTTTCAAAGAAAAACAACAAAAAACTAGTAGACTACTAGATATTGTTCAACAATTACAAGAATAGATGGTTTGTGTGAGAAGCGATAATGAGAGGATGATGCGGAAAAAGGAAAGGATTCTTAGAAGCCTCTTAGATAGATAAAATCAAGGAACAACTGAGCCCATCCCCAAAAGAAACACTCGAGAAGAGGGTGAATAGTGATAGAAAACTAAAGATAAGCCAGAGAGTAGCCATACCTTGTGGAGAAATAAGAACCAGACTTATAATGAAGTCGAGTCAAGAAATGTCTCAAATCAGCAAGAGATGAAAAAATAGAAAGTAGAGCTGCAAGGTGAATTCCGAAAAATTAAACCTCCTACATTCGACCGAGAGGAAAAAGAGGTAGCGAAGGCATGGATAATTAACATGAATAAATATTTTCATGTCTATGAATATAATAGTAAATTGAAAGCTTGCTTGGTTATTTATCAACTGTGGGAAAAATCCACATTATGGTGGGAGGAAGTAAAAAACGTGCGAGGAATCAAAGACTAGAATGTGACTTGGGATGAATTCCAACAGTATTTTAAGGAAAATACTTAACCAAGTGCTTTTACGATAAAAATTCTCAAGAATTTCATGATTTGAGATTAGGACAGCTGACAATGGATGAATTCATCCCAAAATTTACCTCCCTATTAAGATACCTGAGAGACAAAAAAGAAAACGTACAATGATCCTTGAGTAGTTTACCTGCCCACATGAAGTAAAAGATCGATTTTGTAAATCTGAAGACCATGGAAAGGGTGATACGAAAAGAACGTATGTGCTATTAGTAGTCCAAGGCGAAAGGAGAAGATGGTAGGAATTGGCCGCTAAAGAAGGTACAGAAAAATAATTCCAATTTCAGAAACAATAGACCTGGAAACTATAAGAATGATGCCATAAATATAGCAAATAGACAGTAGGGAAGAACCCAAAAAAATACCAGGTGGCCAATATAATAGCGACCCACGGAAGCTTCTAGTAGACCTAATCATGGATAGATCCAGAAACCACCATTATAGTGATGTGGATGTGGTGAGGTGCATTACTATAAGGACTTCCCTCAACGTGGAAAGAATGATATTTCATCTAAATTGCAAGAGGAATCTACGATAGGGGACGTGGTGTGAAATATACTAAGAATTAATGCGACGCTTGAGGATCGGCAAGCAGATTATCAACCAACAATGATTGAGCTAGAATGTAAGTTGTATTCCCAAACTGTTTCAATTTTGGTTGATCTTGGCGCTAGTTTAAGTTATGTAAATCTCAGGATAGTAGAAAAGTGTGATTTGCAGAGCCAGAAATTTAAAAACCCATGGCTGGTACAATTGGCCATAGGGGCCAAGAGGAGAGTTAATGCTAAAGTTTCCAACTGTCCCCTAGAAGTTGGAAACCAACACATATGTGTTGAATTGAACATCCTACCTTTAGGCTCTTATTTCATTTTACTAGGAATGGATTGGCTGTAAGTGCACTGGTCACTGGTAGACTGCAAAGAGAAAATTATTTATTACAAGGAAAAAGATGGAACCCGCCAAGAATTTCAAGGGATTAAGAAAGCACTTCAGCTACATTCTATTACTGCATCTCAGTTGGGAAAATGCATCAGAAAAGGTTGTTAGGTTTATGTTATTCAAGTGGGATTGGCTAATTCTAAAGATAAGACCCATATCATGGAGAATATACCGATGGTACAAGACTTTATGGATGTATTTCCGGAAAATATATTGGGATTACCTCCAAAATGGGACATTGATTTCACCATTGAATTAATGCCAGGGGCAACACTAATATCACGTGTACCATATCGAATGAGTGTACCTAAATTGACTAAGTTGAAAATGAAATTACAAGAGTTTATAGATAAGGGATATATTCGTCCTAGTGTGTCTCCTTGGGGGCACCAGTATTGTTCGTGAAGAAGAAAGATGGTACTATGCAAGTGTGCTTGGATTATAAGCAGCTTAACAAACTAACTGTTAAGAACAAATACCTGCTACCACAAATAGATGATCTTTTCTATCAGGTAAAAGGCATAACTATCTTTTCAAAAATAGATCTAATATTTGGGTACTATCAAATATGGATAAATGATGATGGTATATATAAGACAAATTTCCCTAACTGATATGGGCACTATGAATTTGTGGTTTTACAATTTGGTTTGACCAATGCACCAATAACACTAATGAGTTTAATGCATGGAAATTTTCATCCATTTTTGGATAAGTTTGTTTTAATCTTTATTGACGACATATTTATATACTCGAAAACTATGGAGGAGCATAAAGAACACTTGAAAATGGTATTAAGAATGTTGAGAGAACTTCAAATTTATGCCGAATTCATTAAGTGTTATTTTTACAAAGAGAAGATTCAATATTTAGGCCATGTTATTTCTCCTGAGGGTATAATGGTAGACCCTGAAAAAATAAGGACTATCATGGAATGGAGAGTACGCAAGAATGTATAAGACACACGTTCTTTCATGTGGTTGGCTAGCTATTATTGACATTTTATCGAGGGGTTCTATAAGATTTCTTTTTCTATAACATCATTACAGTGAAAAGGACGAGTGTTTAAATGGACCAGCAAATGCCAAACTAGCTTCGAGCAATTAAAACAATTACTAACTACAACCCCTGTACTAAAGGTTTCTGATCCAAAAAAGGAATTTGAAATTTTCACCGATTCTTGCAAAGAAAGAGTGGGAGCAGTATTGACACAAGAGGGAAAATTTGTGGCTTACAAGTCTAGGAAGCTCAAAGATCATGAACAATGATATTCTACATATGATCTAGAGTTAAGTGCAGTAGTGCACACATTGAAGGTATGGAGGCACTACCTATTGGGAAAATGTTTGTATTAAAAACATATCACAATGGTTTGACCAATTATTTTAAAAAAACTGACTTGAATTCTCATCAAGCCAGGTGGAATACATTCTTAAGTGAATTTGATTTTGAAATTCAACATGTTAAGGGAAAATAAAACCGTGTCGCTAATGG
Source organism: Pinus albicaulis (assembly GCA_034641835.2). Taxonomy (NCBI): domain Eukaryota; kingdom Viridiplantae; phylum Streptophyta; class Pinopsida; order Pinales; family Pinaceae; genus Pinus; species Pinus albicaulis. The sequence goes on along the minus strand of CM076577.1, from coordinate 1,486,804,802 downwards.
TTTAAGTATAAAATTACACTAATTGTATGAACTCTATTTTAACCAAGTGGAATTTAAGTTCCAAGAACAAGTGAAGGAGGCAGCGAAACAAGACCTTGAATATCAGTTTCTATGGCAGCAAACACAACAAGAAGAAAAACAAGGAAAGCAAGCAGAGTATAAGATCAAAAATGAACAACTATTGACGTTTTGAGGGAAAATATATATTCATAATCAAATGAGTTTAAAGGAACTGATGTTAGATGAATATCATCGAAGTTCTTATTTTGGAAATTCTGGTTACCAGAAAAAGCTAACAACAATCAGGAAAGACTACTTGTGGTCGGGAATGCGTGAAAATATTGCTGAATATTTGACTAAATGTTTGAAATGTCAACAAGTCAAGGTGGAAACTCAATACCCAGAACTGTTGTTGCAACCTATTCCCATGCCAGAATGGAAGTGGGAATTTATATTGTTAGATTTTATTATAGACCTACCAAAAACAAAGCGACACAATGTCTCAATAATGGTAGTAGTTGATCGATTAAGAAAGGCAGCTCACTTTTTTCCAATACATTAAAATTATAAAACCGTACATATTGTTGATATCTTTATGAGGGAAGTGTTTAGATTACATGGAATACCAATTTTTTTAATCTCAGATAGAGGTATAAAGTTCACCTCCGCTTTTTGGAAGGCCTTGTTCACCTGTCTAGGCACCCAAATTCAATTCAGTATTGCGTACCATCCACAGATAGATGCGTAGACTGAATGGGTGAAACAAATTTTGGAGGACATGTTGCCGATGCATGTAATGCAACAACCTAGGAAGTAGGAAGATTATTTACACCTCATATAATTTTCTTACAACCATGGATAATCCCTCAGGATGAGTCCCTTTGAGGCATTATATGGTAGGCAGTGTCGAACACCCGTTAACTGGAGTAGCCCAGATACCAAGCTAATGCTTGGGCTTGAAATTTTGGCTGAGATGGAACAAGAAGTAAAGAAGATCCGTAAAATCTAAAAGCTGCCCGAGATCAGCAAAAAGTGTATGCGGATAGACAAAGGACCTATCGGGAATTTGAAGTGGGTGATCATGTTTATGTGAGAATTAGAACCAAGAAGAGCACATTAAGGTGGACTACTTGCGCCAAGTTGGCCCCCCGGTTCTGTGGACCTTCCCAAATCTTGGAAAGAGTGGGACCAGTGGCCTATCGACTAGCTTTACCGGGACACATACGGGTGCACAATGATTTTCATGTGTCTATATTGAAAAGATATGTGCATGAACCAAAGCACATAATACGAGTAGAACATTCAGGTAGGACTGAATTGGATGCTAAGAGTTCTAAGGGAGATAATTACTACCTTGACTAATTCTAATCTTTGTTGGTTGTAGGTTGAACTAGATGACGCGTTTCTGGTATAACCTCAACATATTATCGAGTAGAGAGAAATAAAGCTCCAGAGGCAAGCCATCACCCAAGTTAAAGTGCAGTGGGAGCTCTTTGAACTAGAGGAGGCTACTTGGGAAGATGAAATATTTTTACGAGACACCTATCTAGAATTATTCACTAGAATGGAGTAAAACATCAAGGACGATGTTTACCTCAAGTGGGGGAAGATGTAACACCTGGATTTGATTTGTTATGTTATTTTAATTGATACACTTGACTTGTTTAAGTTAAATAGGCTTAATAAGTATGTTAAGAAAATTATAAACAAAATTTTAATTAATTTTTTTATATAAAGACTAATTATGGTGTGGTTTCCATAAACTGGTGGTTAAGTGTCCAAGATACTAGAGTGGTTAGATTAAAAGAAGTTATTTGACATTTACCTCTCCTCTAGGAATAAAAAGAAAACCCTAATGACGAAAAGGGGTTCTATGAAAAAGGAAAAATACAACAAGAAGGTTGGAAGTTGAGAGTGTCCAAAGCTGGGTTGAAGCCAGTGGAACTCTGATAAAACCTAATAATTGGAGGAGAGACTCGACAATGGTATTGATGTCTCTCTCCAGAGGAAATGCTAAATAATCTTACTATAGCGAGGAGCACGGGGGGAGCAGAGGGCGTAATAACCTCTCTCATGGTTGGAAGGATAACATCAACCCTACTCATCTGAGATAGGTACTATAAACCCGAAAGGAATAGAATTAAGAGTTATTTATGTTTTATAAGTACTTTAATTATCGAAAGAATATTTGTATGTTGTGAGGATAGAGTATAATATTCCCGTTATGAATTGATTTAATAGGACCGTGCAAGTTTAGAGTGGAATATTTAATTCCTGTTAATTGTAAAACTTCTCTAGAACTAGATTATATTTCTCCAGTTCGAAAACTGCACCCCTATTTGCAGAAGAAACTCTAAAATGACTAAAATTGAATAATCTATATTATTAGTTTGGAATTATGTAATGAAGGAAATGACTGACGGAACAGTTAGTCCATTCGAAGTAAAACTCTAGACAGGAAAATTTGCCATGAAGATGGATAAATGTACATGGAATGAGGGTTGAGGTGAAAACCCTCTCTCATTTATAAATGGTCCAAACATCCGGGAGAGAAAATTATTAGAAGGATAGAAAAGAGGAAAATATTGAATGTAAAAGTTGAACTGTAGAAGTGTTATTTTCAGTACAAGACAAAAGAAAATAGAATATCTTAAATTCACTGTATCAGATATTATCATTATATAAAAATAGAACTCCGTGGAGTAATAATACGTAGTTAAAACATAATAACTTTCATGAAAGAACAGTTTGGAATGAAATAAATTATGACAACTGTAATGTAATCCCTGGAAAGCTTTTAGGCTAATATCATATACATGTATATAAGAATTAAACCAAATTACATAAGAAACCCCAAATTGGTGTGAACCATGCTGTATTTTTGAATATAAACATGAAAATTATATATTGCCCTCGATGGGATGATATTAGAATTCAATCATAGATGCACTGTAAAATGAAAAAAATAGATTCCACATGTAAGGAAAACAGTGCGAGTTTGTGGCACATTCTAAGTTTAATAATTTAAAAAACTGAAGACAGAGTCTAAATGGTTGGATTATTTCTCAAATAATAAAGAGGGCCGAAATAAAATGAAAAATTGCTACAAGATATAATCAGAAGATGCGTTGTCTTTTGAGGACCAAATTGGAGTTAGAAACCCTCTTTTTCCAAAACATAAGCAAAATTATAATACAAGGTTTTTCTTTTAGAAAGCCTCAGTGGGCTAGAACAGTCACCACAATCTAGAATAACTTCAACATGAACTCAAAAATATAGAGCCCTCATAACATAATCATATCAAACACGAAAAGGTCAGAGCACGTCTCGATAGAGACAACCAGAGGAGTCAGGTACCTGAACAACACACAAGAGGCGCATCATAGACTGGCTGTAACTAATGCTAGCAATATTGAAAAAGGTAGGGTTTGAAGAAAACGATACCTACAATAAACACAGACAATAAAACAATAAGAAACGTCATTTAAGAGCTACCCAGAAGGTCAATATGATAAAAAAATAATGCGCAGACAAGGGAACTAAAAGATAAGTTACCTCTCAGGAAACGCAACACTGGACTGTTAAACCCTGAGGAGGAAAAAAAAATTTCAAAGACTCTATGAGCGAGATTTACATAAAAGATTAAGTAATTTATTCATTAAATGTGACATAACAGTGAAGCCTTACTTGGGTTAGCTTGGTCGAAGATGAATAGGCATTTCTGGTAGATGAAAAGCCATGGAATAGGGAAGAACACATAAGAATAATTTCATAGTCAATGTACAAACACAACCAAGTCGCCACGACTGAAAACAACCAGTAAAACACTCTCAACACCAAGAAGAAAACATTTACCGAGCACAATAAAGTACATTAAGCGGAGGAAGACATTGTCAGAAGGCCAGGGAGAAGTGCGAAGTCCAATACCTCATCACCTTGTGGGATAAAAACAAGACGAGCCATGAACCCTAGCAAAAAATTGCAGAGCTTGGCAGAGTGTAGAGGCAGAATGAAAAGTGGTTAGGTTTTGCGGGGTAGGGTGACACCCTAACTAACCCTAACACCTTATCAAACGTTGGATTGTTAATAATCGAAGGGCTAAGAATTTTCCATCTACCGAGTTAAGAGATAACCTCGTGTACGCCAACCAGATGATGTGGGAGTTAAAACATAATATTTAAAAAATCAATACAAATGTACAACCAAATCATCGCCTTGGAAACACAGCTGCGATGATGCCATTAATCAAAGTGTTAATAATTAGTCAGCTAATACTTTGTATAGTTATAGATATGGTTTGAATTATGTCCCTTCAGCATAGTACTTCGAATAATGTGTGAATTAAGTAGGTTATGTTGGGAATAGTAAGTAGGTTATGATGGGGGTGTTAATATTGCATGTATATGTGGGTTTTCAAACCTAAGAACCAAATAGTTCTAGTGTTATTTGTATATAATTAAAATGCTTGTCCTTGTAGCTAATCATTACAGTTTTATGATTAGAGAATGATATGGTAATACGAATCATGTTAATAGAGTTATATACTAAGTTGCAAATGATTTTTTTTTTATCCTTCTAATTTTATGATGGTAAATATTTATTAATGTTTTATTGATATACCATCAAAAAATTCTCCAAAATCTCTTACGGACAACAATTTATTTTCTCGGTAATGTTGCTTATTTTTCATCTTCAAGACTCTATGGACAACGTATTGCGATGTGTTTCCATCACTCTATCACAGTAAAGTGGTACACCTTTCATCCCCTGGATGCTCCATGTTTACTTTGCGATAGAAATTTCACTTGTTGCACTTGCATTGTTTACTTTATGTTCACCTGTTGTCGTATAAAGACTATCCTACCTCATTCTCTTCACTGCAATGTTTTTCGTTTTGCTGGCCACTGGTGACATATGTTTAGTTTCAGGTCATTGTCACATAGTAACCTGTAAGTATCTTCGTGATCGTATAAAAGACTATCGTGGCTTATTTTGTTCACTGCAATGTTTTTTCGTGATCATATAAAAGACTATTGTGACTCATTATGTTCACCGCAATGTTTTTCCTTTTGCTGGTGCCCTTAGCTTTTTTCGGCTGATCTCGTTTGGGGATTGTCACATCTCATCTCTTGCATGACTCTATGATTACGATTTAACTTTTCAAAACTCCACCATAATTTCTTTCCACAATATCTTATGACAAAAGCGATGTGGCATAATTTATTTCTCCACAATTTCTAATGACAAAAGCTAAGTTTATTTTAAGCACTTTGTCTAAGCCAACAAAACTTTTCTGATTCATAGATTAACTCATTAACTAAGTGTAATCTCAAGTATACGAAATTTATCGATTATAAATTACCTTAAAACTTCAAATTTCTCTCATATACCTCAAATAAACCTTTCATTAAATTTTACAAATAATTTCAATTACCATAATATACTTTTTAAATTATAATGATATAATATAGATAGCCATTATAATTTAATAGGAAATAAAAAACTGTAATAATAATATTTTATTAGAAAATGTAAAAAGAAAAAATAATAAAATATTGCTCATTTAAATGTACAATTAACAAATAAAAAAAAAAAAATTGATTTATTACTTCAAATGAGTTATATTAACCTATTACTTCTAATATTTTTATGAAACTATTATCATTATATTCTTTATTCAACTCATGAACTTATTTACTTCTTACTCTTTATGTATTTAGAATTTATTATATGAGAAATAGAAGATATAATAGAGGGAAATTAATTTGAAGCAAATTAAATTTGAATAATTCAAAATGAAATTTAATAATATAAATTATTAAATTCAAATAAGCAAAATTACTCAAAAAATAAATTTAAAGTTCTTTAGCATCAATGACAATGTTTTGTATTGTACAGTCATTTCATTATAATAAAAATTATATATTCTACACCAATTATAAGGGTTTTTAGATTCATTCATTCTGAACTTTTATTTTTAAAGTTGATTTGAAATATTAAACTATAAGGTATTTCACTTTTCTTCAATCTAAATAGCATACAAAGGTACTAAAATGCTACATTTCTTAGAGCACACTTTTCAAGAAATACAACAGCTTTGAGATACATTATTAGACTAAACTAATACAATGTTTTTTAACTTTTAAAATTAAGAAAAAATATTTATTTATCACTTAAAATCATTTAATTTAATTTTTAATATTCAATTTTAATTTTAAAAAAAATTAATTTAATTATATAAAATTATTTTATCATATTTAAAAAATAATATTATTATGTTATCACATTAGGCAAGAACAACTAGTCTTTCTCAAAAAAAACATTATCAATAAGACATTATTATTATAAGTGATATTCTCCACCATTGATTGCCACAATGTAGAATTACAATTAACAAAATACTTCAATTTACCAATTAATAAAACCTAAATAAATTGGATTCTAAATCTTAACACTAACTTAAATTTAGTCTTTTTACTTTAATTTAGTTATATCTAAACTAAGTCACCTATACTAACTATTTTGTAACACTTGCTAAACATTTAAAAATAAAGTTAATTGAAAAGATAAAAATTATTTCAAAATTTTGAAAATATTTTGTTCATTGATACAATTCTGATCGTCTCCTGTTATTTACTAAATAATTTCAATTCTTATTGGATAAATCATTTTATTTTTCCATTTAATATCATTATTGAAGAAATCATTTATATAATAAATATGTTGGTTAACCATCTAAAATCAATTTAATTAAAAAAAAAATGCAGATGAAAAAAAAAAACAGAGAAACAGATACTCTATCAGTGTGTGAGGCATAGCTTCTCGAACCAATTTAATTTAAAAACAAAAAAATAAAAACTAGCAGATAAAAAAAAACAAAGACAAACCGATGATACTCTTGGTGCGTAAAAAACATACAGAAGCAAACACATGATTCTGTTAGTGTATAGCTTTTCCTCTCGCTGTGATTGACTATTTTTTTGGGTAGCCATTTTATTTCTGTCAATGTCGGAAATCTCCACAATCTCTGAAGGACAACAATTTACTTTCTTGGTAATTTTGTTTATTTGTCATCTTCATGAGTGTATGGACTGCGTGAGGGTGCTGCCTTATGCGAATCTCTATCACAGTAAAGTGTTACACCTTTCATCACTTCATGTTGCACTTTCAATGTTGACTTTCTTGACAATGTAATTGATATAAAGACTGTTGTGGCTCGTTCTGTGCACTGTAATGTTTTTCCTTTTGCTGGTTGGTAACATTTATTTGGTTTCAGGTTCTTGTCACATGCTTATTTTCTCTGCAACACATAGTAACCTGCAATTACCTTTCTCCACATCATCTCCTTCAACTATTGTCACATAGTAACGTGCAACTATTGTCACATCTAACCTGTTACACGACTCTGCCATTATGATTTCACTTTTCAAAACTTCCCCATAATTCCTTTCCAGAAAATCTTATTACATAAACGATGTAACATTATTTATTTCTCCAAAAAAAAAAAATCTGATGACAAAAACGATCTAGCTTGCTTTTTACGCTATCTTGGTTGAACCATGTAGCACTCCTTCACCTTAAGAAAATAAATAATTTCGTAGTTATGATATCCATTTTTTACACAGTAAGAATAGCCAACCACACAAGCTTCATATTCACAATGCATGCATACCAGTTAATACCACAACCATACAAGCTTCACACTGGCCATTTGAGTTTTCTTGCCTATGTTGAAAATATTAAAGTCACCTGCCAACCTTGGGCAGTGACAAGAAGAAAAGAGTACAAGGCAGCAGAAGCAGAGCGTGGAGTGCATAGCACTGTAAATTGAATAAGCGTGGAGAAATCCGTAAGGATGAATTAATTGTTATGGGCCGCAGCCACAACAGCAAAGGAGAATTAATTTTGGATTATGGGCAAAGTTATTTCTGTAGGAGGAATGAAGATTTCCCGTAGTTCTAATCTATGGAGGAGCAGTTCTTATTAAGACATTCATTTCGGGCGTAAAAGCCCTCAACAACCAAAATGAATGAAAATTGAATTAAACAGGCGGAAGTCCTTTATTTCTGATTTGGCGGGACAAGTGGTCCCCACCACTTAAGCTCTAAATCGGAATCGCAATTTATTTTTTGAAGTAGTGTCTTGTTGATGAAGAGTTTGCGATGTGATGCGATCTAATCGCAATACATATGAATCATAAAACAAATGTCTTGCAGATGTGGTAAAGTTCCGCAGTGGAACGGTTGTACACAATACAACCAAAAACCATATATTATAATCGCCCCCCCACAGCAGCGGAGGCCCGTGGGTCCACTTGACCACGTGGCGATGTTTTAATGGAATCGCACGAGTTCAATCGCAAGGCTCAATCGGAGGCCTTTTGTTATGAGCTCCGATTGAAGGCCGGACCCGATCCGGTTATATGCCACAATTTGTTTGCCAATCGCATCTAGTTCCTGAATCGCAATCGGAAGCTTTTAAGTGTTGGGCCCGATTGTACTTTGAAATTGGCGGACCCGATGGTAGTATGCAATGGAGTTAATACAGTCCATCGCGTCCGGGATCTTAATCGCAATTGGAACTTTCTGATTGATCGCACGCTTTTGTAATATGCTGCAATTGAAGTGGCGGACCCGATCCAGCTTATACAATGGATTTAATTTATGGTCATCGCATCCGTTTTTGATCGGAAATCGCAACTCTTTTTGAACGAGGCCCGATCGCACTTTGTTGAAGTTCGGACCCGATTACACTATGAGCCAAATTTCATATTTGGTCATCGCATCCGATTTTCAATCGCAATCGGAGTTTTCAGTTTGATGTTTGTATTGTGGGTCCCGCATCATATTTGTTTTAATAGTTTTTGTTCTAAAGTATTTTAACATAGTTTTGTTGTAATGTTTTTTGGACGGCATATAAAAGAAAAGGCCGCGATTTTGTTTTGTATTGTTGTAATCGCTGTGTGAGAGCCCGCAGGCAAGAAAAGCACAGTAAGAAGAACAGAGCACGGTTTCGTGCGTTCTTGAGAGACAGAGTATTGTTTTCAAGACAGTGAGTTGACTGGCACTGCGTGTGTAGCAGTCCTGTTTCTGTTATCCCTCTGTTAAGAGGAAGATTTGTATCAATTCAGTTTTTTTTTAAAGAAATAGAAGTTTGTTTCAGTGTGGAAAACTCTGTCCAATCCTGTCAAATTTTAATTTCTCTGTGTTGTAGAGGAGAGGAGCTTACTCTCTCCATTTGGAATTCTCAATATTCCAACATGGTATCATAGCTAGTTTAGGCTCTTTGAAGGTTTCAAAGAAGCTAAAGAAGAAGACTTGTTGCAGTGTTTTCTCTAGCAGCGTGAAAGCCCAACAGAAGTCAAAAGTTTAGGTATTTCTCAAAGATAACAGAGCTGTTGTTTATTGTTTAAAAGAGTTTGTTCTTTCAAGAAAAATGAAAGACAGTTTGTTTAAGTTCAAAGTTCAGTTTAAGAGCAATGGCTGGACCAAGCACATGAATGAACATTGGAAATGTTCAGCTTCCACAATTTAATGGAAAGAATTATGATTATTGGGCCATTACCATGAGAGCCCTGTTTGTCTCACAAGACTTATGGGAGTTTGTAGAAGATGGTTTTGTTGAACCAGCTGATGAGCAGGCTTTTAATGCCTTAACTCAAGCAAAGAAGGACTTACTGAAGAGAAATAGGAAGAAAGATGCTAAATCTCTCTTCCTTTTGTATCAAGCAGTAAATGAGAGTGTGTTTCCAAGGATAGCAGCAGCCCAAAAATCCAAGGAGGCATGGGAAACTCTGAAAGTAGCCTATCAAGGTATGGAGAAAGTAAGACAACAAAACTTCAGTTGCTAAGGAGAGATTTTGAAACTCTTTGCATGAAAGAGTCAGATAATGTACACACATTTTTTACACATGTGATTGGGATTGTAAATCAGATAAGGTCCCATGGAGAAACTCTTGACGAAAAAAAGATTGTGGAGAAACTTTTGAGGAGTTTACCCTCAAAGTTTGATGTTATTTTTACCACCATAGAAGAGACCAAAAATCTCTCACAGTTCACAGTGGACGAACTTCATGCCTCGCTGATAACTCATGAACAGAAATTGAGTAGAGATGAACACTCATCTCTAGAGCATGCCTTCAAGACCCAGATGCCTTCAGGAAGAGGAAGAGGTCAAGGAAAAGGAAGGGGAAGAGGCAGAAGCCAAAACAGAGGTGGAAGGAACAACCCTTCACATTCACATGGAAGGAGCAATAGTCAAAGTCAGAGTCATGGCCAATGCAACAGCCAGCAAGGTGGACATCAACACCAACATGCTCATGGACAAAGGTATGAAAAATCCAATGTCCAATGTCATTATTGCAAGAAATATGGGCACTGTGCCAATGAATGTAGAAAGAAGCAAAATGACATGAAGAATAAGCAAAATGCTAATGTAGAAAAAGAATAAAAGAACCCAAGTAATGTGCTGTTAATATGTAATGTAGCACAAGATAGAGAAGATGACGTTTGGTTCTTAGATTCTAGATGTAGTAATCACATGATTGGAAACAGAGCAATGTTTTCCAATCTAGATGAAGAGATTAAATCAAAAGTGACCACAGGGACTGATACTAAGATCTCTGTAAAAAGGAGAGGCAGAGTTACAATTCGAGCAAGAAATGGTGAGCATAAATTTGTTCCTGATGTGTATTATGTTCCAGGTCTGAAATGTAACCTTTTGAGCGTTGGGCAGCTCATAAACAAAGGTTACAATGTAATATTCAAAGATGATGTGTGCACAATAAAAGATATACCTCCAAGCAAGAAAATTATTGCTGAAATTCAAATGACCAGCAATAAAATGTTTCCGCTCAAGCTCAACATTGACTTGAAGGGAAAAGGAAAGAGTATAGTAGCTGTAACACAAGAAGCCTTTCAGAAGGAAGCTAAAGATGAAAATTGGTTATGGCACTTGAGATTTGGACATCTCAATTTCGAAGGATTAAATTTTCTGCACAGAAAAGGAATGGTAAGAGGTTTGCCATTGATTGAGAAGCCTGACAGCCTATGTAAAGGCTGCATCTTGGGAAAGCAACACAGAGAAAATTTTCCATCAGGGAAAAGCATAAGGGCGAAAGCACCCTTAGAAATCATTCACTCAGATTTGTGTGGACCGATGCAAACATCATCAGTTTCAGGCAGCAATTACATGCTGACCTTCATAGATGATTTGACAAGAAAAGTGTGGGTTTATTTTCTAAAATATAAGAGTGAAGTGTTTCAGAAATTTCACCATTTTAAAGCTCTTTTAGAGAAACAGAGCGGACTGCATATTAAAGCTCTCAGAACCGATAGAGGAGGAGAATATATCTCAAAGGAATTTCTGCGTTTTTGTAGAGAGAACGGCATACACAAGCAGTTTACCACAAGGTACACACCGCAACAGAATAGAGTTGCTGAAAGGAAGAATCGAACCATAATGGAAATGGTGAGAAGTATGCTGAAGGAAAAACACTTGCCGAATGAATATTGGGCAGAAGCAGCAAACTGTGCTGTGTATATTTTGAATAGATGCCCTACAAAAGCTGTGATGAACAAAGTTCCAGAAGAAGCATGGAGTGGCAGAAAACAAGGAGTCACCCACATGAGAGTTTTTGGATGTGTGGCATATGTACACATTCCAGACAAATTGAGGAAGAAGTTGGATAGTAAGGGGGAGAAGTGCATTTTCCTTGGATATTGTGAAGATTCCAAAGGATACAGATTTTATAACCCATCCACAAAGAAGTTTGTAATAAGCAAAGATGTACAATTTATTGAAGAGGAAGCATGGGATGGAAGCATTGAGAAAACAGTCAATGTTAAGAGCTGTTTATCTCATGACGAAGATGATGGAGATGTGGTTGACATTAACAACCCATCCGTAGCACAACCTCCTCAAATGCAAGGACAGCAAGGGATGCCTCAAGCGGCAGCAAGAACACCCTTGAGAAGAAGCGTGAGTGGTTCACCGAGCACACCATATGGAGCAGAATACAGTGCTTCATCAAGCACGTCTACACCAAGTGAAAGCGGAACAAAATTCAAAAGTATTAGAGAAATCTATGAGTAGGGAGTGGAAAATGAAGGTATGAATTCCCTATTTGCTTGTATTGTGAAGTTGATGATCCTATTCATTTTGAAGATGATATTAAAAATATAAAATGGATAGAAGCTATGGATGATTAAATTAATGCCATAGAGAAGAACAAAACATGGGAGTTGGTTGATCTCCCAGAAAGTAAGGAAGTCATTGGAGTTAAATGGGTCTATAAGACCAAAAGCAATGCTGAAGGAAAAATAGAAAGACACAAGGCCAGACTTGTTGTCAAAGGATATAAGCAGAAGCATGGGATTGATTATGAAGAAACTTTTGCACCAGTTGCAAGAATGGAGACAGTAAGAGCAGTGTTGTCAATAGCAGCACAAAACAAATGGAAAGTATACCAAATGGATGTAAAATCTGCATTTTTAAATGGAGTTTTAATGGAAGAGGTATATGTGGAACAACCTCTTGGATATGAGAAGAAAGGCCAAGAGCATAAAGTCTGCAGATTGAAGAAATATCTTTATGGGCTGAAGCAAGCTCCAAGAGCATGGTATAGTAGAATAGACTCCTATCTACTGGAAAATGGATTTGAAAAGTGTGAGGGAGAACCCACCCTCTACATCAAAGAAAGGGATGGTAAGATGTTGATTGTTGTTTTATATGTTGATGATCTAATATTTACAAGTAATGATGATTACCTTATTGAAAATTTTAAAACAGTCATGAAGGATGAATTTGAAATGATTGACATGGGTTTGTTGAGATACTTCTTGGGAATAGAAGTAGAGCAAAATGAGAAAGGGATTTTTATTTCTCAAGCAAAGTATGTGAATCAAGTTTTAGAAAGATTTAATATGCAGGAGTGCAAAGCTGCAATTACTCCCACAGTAATGGGATTGAAGTTGAGTAAGAATGACAGCAGCAAGGATTTCGATCCAAGTTTGTATAAAAGCATAGTTGGCAGCCTCATGTATTTGACTGCAACTAGGCCGGATATTATGCATGCTGTTAGTTTAATTTCCAGATTTATGGAGAAGCCAAAAGAAGCACATTGGCAAGCAGCAAAGAGAATTCTGAGGTATGTGAAAGGAACTAAAAGATTTGGCATTTTATATACTACTTCAGAAAATTCAGAATTAGTTGGATACACTGACAGTGATTGGGCTGGAAGTGTAGATGATCGGAAGAGCACTTCCGGTTATGTTTTTCATATGGGTTCAGGAGCCATTTCATGGGCTTCTAAGAAACAGCCTATTGTAGCATTGTAATATGTGGCAGCTACAGCAGCAACATGTCAAGCAGTTTGGATGCGGAAAATGTTGAGAAGCTTATGTCAAGAACAGGTAAAAGGGACAGTGATCTTTTGTGACAATAGCTCAGCTATTGCATTGTCTAAAAACTCTGTTTTTCATAAAAGGACAAAACATATTGACACCAAGTTTCACTTCATACGTGAATTGGTTAACAATGGAGAAGTCGTTTTACAGCATTGTAGAACGGAGGATCAATTTGCTGATATCCTCACAAAGCCACTTGCGCAGAAAAGCTTTGAACATTTCAGAAAATGCATGGGTATGCAGGAAAACCCAGCAGTTGAAATTAAGGGGGAGTGTTGGAGTAATTTCCAACTGCTGGATCAGTTGCAGGCGGTTGCATTGTCGCTCAACGAACGGGTTGATCAACGCGGAGATAAACAGCGAGCAGATGGGCAGCGATCAACGGAGTGCGGGGGTTCAAACCGCGCGGAAATTAACATGCAACGACCCCCCGTAGTTGACCAATCGATCGGGCTTTGACCCAAGATGGACGGCTGATATTTAGTGCGGGGGGTCACCCCAAATTGTCTTGTACGAACAAAGGGCAACCCCCATAACCACCAGCTTGTGGTGGCTCCGCCAGCGCACCACCAAAACGCCACCACCGCGGAAAATTAACCGCTGCCACCAAATTCAGAATTTGCCATTAATTTTTTTTTGGCGGTGCTGACAGAAATTTAAGGCACCATAAATATTTTTTTAAAAGCGGTGATATTTTGGGCAATTTTTTCAACGATTGACATTAATTGTTCTTAGATATTTTTCTTGTTTTATATTTATAGAACAGAATTGTAAATTTTTTTTAGCTGCTGAGATATAGAAATGTGCAGTTCTATTTTTAATGTAAGCACAGCAGTGCGTTGAAAAAGACAGAGAGAGTGCAGATTTAAAAGTATACACAGCAGTGTATATTTTTTTTAATAGACAGAGACAATGAAGTTTTTACACAGCAGAGTGTAAAAGTCTGAATTACACAACAGTGTGTTTGGTTTAAATTTTCTGTGTGAGACAGAGAAGAGTTTTTTTTGGAACTGTGCTTAGAACTGTGCTTAGAAGCAGTCCACCAGTTTGTAATTCCCTCTGTGATTGAGGAAGAACTTGTAAACAATTTTATGAAATAAAATTTGTGTTATAGAGTTGAAATTCTGTTTTCTGTAGAGTGAAATTTATTTCTCTGTGTTAAAGAGGGAGAATTCTGGAATTTTTTTTAAATTTCCAACAATTCGTATAGTCATTACTCTTATCCTTTATGATGATGATATCATTATTCTTTCTAGAATCCATGTTGATATCAAAAAACATCTTAGAATCCTCCATGATTACTGCTCTAACATGGGTATCACTGTTAATACTGACAAGACTAAAGTCATTATGATTAAATCCAAAAGGATCAACTTTGATAATTTCATGTACGATAAAAATTAATTGGAGAAGGATTCCTCATACAAATATTTAGGTATTGACATTCATGACCAACTCAATTGGAACTATAACATTGAGAAAAGGGTTATATGAGGCTGGAAATATTCTTTTGAGCTTGAAAAAAATTATAATTAAATTGGTCTTTGGTTTTGTAGTAGAAATAAGTTTATCTTCGACATTCTGATTGCCTCTGTTTTATATGGATGTGAGGTTTGAGTCTACAATATATCTAGGGAATCATAGAGAAAGGTTGAGATAATCCAAAGAAATGTATAACTTACAACCTTAAGATTATAGACAATGTTCTTTACCCTATTCTCATGATTGAAGCTAGCTTCTCCCCATTTGAAATATTGGCTATGTTGAGGTGTCAGATGCACACGAAGGAATTGTACAACGTGGAAGCCAATATGCTCCTCAAAATTGCTTCTAACTCTAGTAACAAACCCCACCTCCAACTCTAGCGAGGTTGGCATAAGGATTCCGAGTTCTAGCTCAATCATTGGGGGATAAAGGAGGAGATCATCTTGAATAATAAGGATAATATTAAAAACATTATTATTTTGAAATTTGAGGATAAGTTGTGGTATGGTCAGGATTTAGAAGGAAAAAAGAAGCTAAGGTATTATAAGGAGGTGATCAACCCCACTCTTAGTAACCATAATTATATTTTCCTCTTTGAGATAATACCCATCTTAGAGATAATTAACTTGTTGGTTCGGTTTCCATGTCATGTTCTGTTGTGATGAAAATAGTTGTCACATTCTACTTTACGATTTATTTTTTGTACTATCGGTAACGAAAACTCCATAAAAATATTTCAACAAAAGTGATAATACATGGATAAAATGATAGATTTGTTTATTTCCATTTAATGCAGCGACGAAATGTCAAGAAATATTGGATAATTTTGAGTACCTCCAAAATTTCAGTGTCAAACTAGTGCTACCGCGATGTCAACGTTTGTGAGTCAATTAATTTGTTCTGGGTTAAAGTCACTGCTTGAAAGTATTATCACTCTGTTCGAAAGTCAAATTTATTGCATTGTAGGTTAATCGTGTAATTGTGTTTGAATGTCAAGTTTGTTCCCGTTTGCAGGCTCGGGGTTGTCAAGTAGGATGACCCGAACGAAGCACACTTTGGAACCTTTCAAAGCAGACGGCCATGTCCTTCGCATGAGATTATCGCAAAGTTGACAATCTGCACAAATTTGATTACCTGTATTTAACGACACCCTTTCCTCAACTTCAAACAATCAAACGAGTTTATGAAACAACGCCAAACTTGGGACGAATTTAAGGAAAATAGAGTAGGTGATGGATTTAAGGAACCGGTGAGGTCTAGCGAAACTTGGGACGAAAGTTTCAAAGCTTTTACGCGGTTTGATTTCTCTGGTCAGCTATTTAACCTGCATATGCTTATTCACCCCCTTTTA
This sequence comes from Pinus albicaulis, assembly GCA_034641835.2. Lineage (NCBI taxonomy): Eukaryota > Viridiplantae > Streptophyta > Pinopsida > Pinales > Pinaceae > Pinus > Pinus albicaulis. The sequence goes on along the minus strand of CM076577.1, from coordinate 1,486,788,560 downwards.
GCTCTCTTTGCCCACTGCTTTGCCCTTGCCATTGTGTATATAAATACATTGTCCTTCTGTCGTTGTATTATATTGGCCTCCTTATAATATATTTTGACTACAGCTGATAATAGTTAGGATTAGTTCTGATCAATACTAGCCAGTTTTAAGAGGAGTTGTATTCTTGGTGCGATCAAGCGCTTTATTGCTTTGTCCTCAATAGAAGATCAACATAGTACATACTACACGTTTCATTACATTACATCTTGATTGATTGATTGACGTGAGAGGCAGCAGCACTAATATCATCAATACCTGAAGTATTAATATAGAAGACGGGCAATGAAGACAGGCAGCTGGCCGTTTCTGTTCTTGTTTTGGGCTTCAGTCGCAGCAATAGTACTATGGAATGAAGGTGCTGTCCATGCAGGTAGAGTCCTAAAAAACAGGAATATTGTAACACCCCAAGCTGATAAAAATCCATGTGATCATCACAATCTTCTTAATGGAGATCATACAGTGATAGATATACTGAAGAATCAACTTCCTTCTGGTCCAAGTAGAGGGGTTGGTCACAAATACATCAATTCCTTGGACCCTCTGAAGATGAAGGCAAGTAATGCAGCCAATACGTTGAAGATCAACAAACTTCCTTCTGGTCCGAGTGGGGGAGTAGGCCACAAATACATCAATGCCGAAGGGCTGATGAAGCCATCGGTAGTAGCGTCACATAAGTTGATTACTAGTGTGCCCTTCAACAAACTTCCATCAGGTCCGAGTGGCGGAGTAGGGCACAACAATAACGATTGATGACATTGTTCAAAACTGATTCGTGACCAGCAAACTGAAACGCTGATCAGCTCAGTGAATAAAATCAAAATGAAAATGTCCGACATGTGTTATTGTTGCACAGTGATGTAAATATTTGTCAGTGATCCGGATTTATGCAGGAACGCAACAGAATAAACACATAACCATAAATATAGAGATGCAGCGGAAATAACACTTCATTTCATTAATATCAAAGAACTGAAATTTGCTTACAGACAATGGAAATAAAATTAGCTAGGGCACTGGTAGCTATCTCTGAGAAGAGATGTGGTGGCTACAGGCCTCTGAACTGAGTTACAATGAGGCTCAAGGGCCTATTTATTATTGAGAAACAATGGAGAACCCTAAACATCCCAAAAACCTAACCCTAGGAGATGAAGCGCCAAAACTATGGGCCCCGTTTGGGTAAATTGGTGTTTCAACTTCCCAGGGACGTAACTTTGGCATACTATCTCCGTTTGACGTATATGATACATCATTAGAAAGCTCTATCCGAGGACTACAGCTGTCGGGACGAATTTTATCAGAAAATTCGCTGGCGCTTTCATACCCAAAAAAACGTCGTTTAGGGCCTCAAAACGGCTCCGGAAGTTCAGGACCCGAAAAACTGCTAAAAATAGTAAGTTATGCCGAAACTGAAAAACTGAAAGAGATAATGGTGGGGGGCCAAGTGGAATAGGTGGGTGGCCACCAATATCCACCTGGATCATTCCTCCCCCCTTAGGAAGCAATGGTCCCCATTGCGTTAAGTTCCTCCATGAGATGAGGAAATTACTGCTGAACTTGGTCCCTGGTGAACCACTTTCCTTGGTGCAGGAGTTGGCCAGCTTTGACAACCCGATATAGTTGGATCTTCTGTTGGCGAGTGTTCTTGATTTGCATGTCCATGATACAATCTGTGGTGGCCTGTTCCATGCAGTCTGGGTTTAACTCTGTTGGTGTGAGTTGTTCTGCAATGTCCGAGGTGTCCAGTAGAGGTGGAAAGTAAGGACGAAGGCGATCCACATTGAAGACTCGGTGCAGACCAAGGAATGGTGGAATACTAAGCTCGAAGGCATTGTTACCTACAGCCTTGGTGATGGTGTACGGCCCGTATCGGAGCGGGCGAAGCTTGCGGTGAGGTCCAGTGAGGCGCTCCTTCTGCAAATGTAGCCATACTTTGTCGCCCACCCGGAAGTGGTGTGGCACCCGGTGTTGATCATGGCGCTGCTTGTACTTCGCATTGGCTCTGTCCAATATATCATGAACCTGTTGGCGGATGTGTTGAATGCGCTCGATGAAGCTACTTGCTTTGTCAACTTCAGACTGGACATGAGCTGAATCGGCCTGAGCAGCTGCGAACGGCATGGCTATGTCAATGGGACATAGTGGCTGGAATCCCAAGCCCACCTGAAAGGGGCTATGGCCAATTGAACTGTGGAGAGCCCGGTTATAACTGTGTTGTACATAGGGGAGGCTCTCGTCCCATGTGCGTGGATGCTTTGAGTTGTACATGCGCAGACTGTGTACAATCATTC